>LUKR01001239.1:0-13881 GCA_019395275.1 Puccinia brachypodii
GACGGTGATAGGTTCCCCTTCAATGTGCGCTTTAGCAAAACTCAAAGCTTCATTGATCTTCTTTGTGATTTGGACTGCAGAAAGTCCTTCAAATGGTTTGGGTTGGTCAAAGCGTTTGCGTATGACTACCTGCCCGAGTTTAAACCTGTTGATGTGGGTTGAGGATGGGACCATTGGTAAGATGGGGGGGCCGTTAGGCGTACTGACCTTTTTTGTGCCAGCAGCTTTCTCTGAGTAGAGAGGTGCTGGTCTGCTTGGTAGGGCCGCAGGTGCAGCAATGGAGGGTCTGGCGGTAGAGGACAGGTCTTCGACCTTTTTCTCTAGCCGGGTCAGATTGCTGGCTATTTCCTCAAACCTGACTAGCAGGGTGTTGAAGGAATCCTGTCTTTGGGTCTGGGCAGGTGGAGCTGGTTTTGCAGCCACTGCCCTCTCCAAGTTATCCAACCTGGAAACCAGTGACTCGACTAGCGTGGCTAGTCTTGTCAACATCGGGTCCGCCTGTTGCGGCAAGGAACCCTCAGCAATGTACATGTCCAAAGCAGGCATGTCATTGGTGGGACCATGGCCCGGCCCTTGCGGCAGCAAAGGAGGCGGCATGGTAGGTTGTACACGAGTGGGAAAGATTAGGAAGGGGGGGGATGAAAGGGCGGGGCTAGTGCCCAAGATTGTAGGAGCTAGGTGGTTGGAAGGGGATATGCGGAAGTTCCGGGAGGGTTAAAGTTATGAGTAGGTTTTGGTGGTAGATTTTAGGATAGCAGTTTTGGACGAGTGGAAAAAAAACAATCCGATCGAAGGGTCCCACTAAATATGTCGGGTTGGCCCAGACCCGACGCTGCCCGACCCGAACCCGAAACATCCCAAGACGGGTTCGGATTCGGGCAGCAGAATTCCTTTTCTGTCCCGACCCGACCTGCCCCGAGACTTATGTCGGGTCGGATTTGGGCACTGTTTTTTGGCCCGAACCCGGCCCACTTACACCCTGAATCTACACCCAATCCTCAGCCTACCCACCTCTGAGGCCTCCTCAGCTACCTCCACCTCTACCTCAGCCTGTTGCTCGAAGATGAAATGAAAAGCTTGTTTGCGACTACAAATTTAAATGTATGGATATGGATGGATTAAAGAACTACTGTGCCTCCCTCAACCAGAAAAACAAACTGAAAATGGATTAAAGAACCACTGTGCCTCCCTCAACAAGAAAAACAAACTGAATACAGACTCATTAATTACATCCCGAGACCTGACACATGTATGATGACAGATGGAAAAAATACCACCGATATACATGGCTGCTTTGTAAGTATATTGATTGATCAGATAGTGAAAAAAAGAAGAAAAAAAAAAATACAACAAAAACAGAAGCGCCAAAACTAGTGTCAATCTAAAATTTAAAGGAAAAGCTGATCCCCCTGAAAATGAAATGATCATGACTGTATAACTGATTGTTTCATTTGTTCGGCAAATGGACAATGTATGAACAGAGATTATGAAATAAAATCAAGGGAAAAAAGTAAAAAGTAAAATGGAAAGTAGAAATATAGATATATATATCAAAAAAAAAAAAGAGAAGAGCAGGAATTGTTAATTCAAGTTAATGTAGCAAGCTCGCCACGTCGATAATGGATAATTACGTCTCCCGGTCTAGCCCAGATCCACTGCTTGACGACGCCAAGGGAGAGAGAACGGGGGAGAATTTTACCATTACAAGACAAGACAATATGGTTTTCATCGATATATGGATGAAGGGGTGGGGGTTGATGAGTATGAGACGAAGCAGAAGTGGGTGTAAGTTCACCCGATTTAGAATGACGAGACTGATGAGTGGAACCCTCTGCTTTGTGATGTCGATGATGGTGATGGTGATGGTGATGATGATGGTGGTGGTGATGATGATGAGGATGAGGATGTGCATTGCTAGTTGTCGTCGCTGAACTGCTGGTCGAAACGGTTGAGCCGATCGATTTGGAATTTGACTTGTGGTGTTTGTGCTGAGTACCGTTCTCACTCCTCTGTTTGGGTGATGATGGTGATGAAGAAGAGGAGGATGGCGGTTGATGTTGATCATCGACTTTGGGGTAACTGGGCTCGAGCTTTTGTGAAACATAAGATGCCACTTTCTTCATTCGCAAGACCCGTGACGCTGTCAAGCGGGCGTTACTGGAAATAGTGTACACGCAACGCATAAGCAAACAGCGGCGGATTTACATCAACATTATTGTTATTTTGGGGACTCACCCATTTGGTAGCTCAGGTAGGCCAGCAGCTTCCTTGCCGCCTTCAGGTTGCAAAACAAACGTCACTTTGATAGATGGGCCACCTTCTCGAGTCGAAACACGGTTCCCAAGCAGAAAGTTCAACAGCCAACCCGGTAAGACTTCCATCAGGACATCGGTATCCAGATCGGTCGTCGCAACCAGTCCACGATAAGAGACTTCCCAGGTGCCTGATTCGAGTTCCTCCTCCGATATCAATATCGCCGTTTCCGGTGGTAGAGTGAGTTTGGGTGCGTCTAGCTCTCCACATGGTTCAAACGGCTGGCTGAGGATCGCTTGGACCATCTGCGCTTGTTGTACTTTATGCCGTTCGATCAAGATCTGCCGCTGTCCATCTTGTTCAGCTCGGTCCCCATCCTCTCGATATGGAATCGGATTCGAGATCACCGGTGGGGCGATAGGATCTTGACTATTTCTCCGTTTCGGCCCACGACCCAACGACCTAAAACGGCTGAATATGTTGGCCGAGTTGGGTTGGACCGCACTGGAGCTTGTTGTGGTCGAAGTCCAACTGGCCGCAGGACTCTCCGCCTTTTGTCCCTTCTCATCGCGCGAAAAACCGTCGTTACTGGCTGGTGCAGGAGATATTCGTCTGGGCGAGGGAAGTGGATTGAGTGAAGAGCTGTATGAGCTACTTGCCTCCGTACTCGAATCCAGTCCACCAGGTGTGACCCCCTCGGTGCCTACTTTTTCTTCATCCGCTTCTTCCAAGCGCGGGAGAGAGAAATAATCAGATGAATGGGGAACTGAATCCCAGCCCTGTGAATAGTTTCTCGTCATACCATTCGGACCAACCGCAGTCTTAAGATCCAGAATGATCGCCGGTGTAAGAGCCGGTCTGGCTAAGGCGATGGTCATTCCGGGCGTACGGGTGACAAAAGGCTTCAAAGGGAGATGATGAGAGTAGGGGAATCCAGCTTTCTTATCAGAGGCGTTGTGTTCATCCGATTCTACTTCGTCATGAGCCTGCAACGCGCTAGTCGATGTAGTGGAATCAACATCATAGGAAGGCTTAATGGCAATTTCATTCGGGAGGCGAAGTTGGCTTTGATTCTCGAGAAAACTCTCGAATAAGTTCCTCAGGACCCATTTCCCCAAAACGATCCGGTGATCTTCCTTCATCTGAGCCATCAATTCCTCGCTTAATCCTGCTTCATCTGCGTATACCTCTCCTTCGAAGCATCTACTTTCATCAAGATGAACTGCAAGTAAGCCGGTTTGAGTTTCAACTGTACACCAGGGTCCGACTGTCGCTTCTCCCTCGATTCGCTCCTTGACTAACTTCAAGAGTTCACTGGGAGTTAGGTTCGATGAAGATCCAGCTATCACGATTCATATACATGCGTTAACTTTAGGGATTTACTATTTTCATTTTCATTTCGCCTGTCGATAAAGAGGAAGCAGAGATACTTACAAGACCCAACGGAAGAGCCTTGATCGATATCTCGTTCCAACTCCTCAGGTTCAAAGATTCCTTTGCAAGTACAACTGATGATGTCCCAAAGAGCTATCCTACCGATTGTATTTATTGTGATGGCATGTCGACCATCGTTCAATAATTCGCTTTTGATTAACCCAGAGCAACCGACGATAAGGGCATCGGCCGAATCTCGTAAAGGAATGGCGTCGGTGGCTGAGTCTCTAGTTGTGTAGAGCCTCCAAGCGGGAGTCGCGGTGATTGATGGGCGAGGATGTGGATTAATGACAGTTGGAGTGTGGAGGTTATCAATTTTAGTTTCCAAAGTTAAGGGCGAAAGGATTCTGATAGGTTCGAGGCCAGAATAGGTTGGCGGCCGTAGGCTTGCGAATGACATTTCTGGGTGGGTGTGATGGTTGGGTCCTATGTGCGTGCTAGGATCAGATATGACCGAATTGGGAGAATGGATGGTAATCGATTCAGGATCCTGGTACTCGGGACTGTGAAGTAGATGGTCAAACTGTGAGAACAGAGGAACCAAAGCTTCGAGTGGAACTCCATCAAGTTCATGGGTTCGGACGTAACTAGTAGGTAGGTGAGTGCTGGAGGAAACATTTGGGCTCGGTTGGATGATCGGGGCTGGAGAAGTTCGCGGTAGATTGCAGGCCAGGGAAGAAGAGCCCGTAGAGTTGGGGACAGCGAGCGGAGGTAGAGAGGGCGGGTCTAGGTTGAATGAAACAGACTGAGGGGAACGTAGTGGCGGCGAGTGGTCTATTGGTGAAGGAGGTGAAGTTTGTAATTCAAGTTTGGGACAAGAGTCTGAGGAGAGGTTGGAAACCGGCGGCGAGTGGACAGAATGTTGGCATGATTTGTTGAGGGAACCAGTCTGGCGGCGTTCAATCCGAGTTGGGATGTCTCTCCAACGTTCAATGGTTGAGCTTCCAGTAGCCGTCCAGATGAATGCATTATCAAGCGCGACGATCTTGGCGATGCCTCGGTTGGCGTTGTTGAACGGGTCTGTGATCTGAGAATCATGCCGACCAGCTTGACCGAGCACGACACATTCACCCTCACCGAAATCATCGCATCCTTCGAGATCGACCTTACAAAGCCAACCGGACCTGTCGCCTGAATGGAAAATCTCGAGCCTAGGATGTTGACTGTGAAGGGCCCAGACGGAAGTTGAATGGTGAGAAAAGGTGTGTAGACAACGTTGGATGCGTACGTCCCACATCTTGACCGTCGCGTCGCTCGAGGCAGAGAGTAAACGACTACCATCCTCTGAAAGAAGGATCGAGCGGACATTATCGGTATGACCTACCAACTTGGCAACCTGGGTGCATAACCGAGGGTCGTAGAGCCCGATCGCTTGTGCGGGGGAGCCAGCCGCAAGGAGTTGGCCGGTTGGCGTGGCGGCTAGAGAATAGATTGAAGTCCCGACAGTATTTTCTGAAAACCTAACTATTTATGAAAACATGGGCTGAGGTTAGCACGATTGAACGGTGAGTGAGATAATTTGACTAATTGATTAATTGCTTAATTGATTGATAGTCGATCGATGATAGCAAAAAAAAAAAAATGAAAACAAACCGAGAGGATTGAGTCTAGATTCGGTGGTATCCCAGAGTAAGATCCTCCGATCTAGTCCGGCGCTGGCTACCCAGGCAGAGAATGGACTATGGGCCAGACATTTGACGTAATCATGATGAGTTCCGATCGTCGTTGGACAGAGCGCGTTCTGAGGTGAGTGGGGAGACCAAGCCTTGATGGTTCGATCGGATGAGGCCGAGATAACTATGTATGTAGCATATGTAGTGAGAATGCGTCAATTCAGTCTTGTTTCGGTCGTGGTTCTGATTCTGATGAGGAAGAACGAAGCAGAAATTTCATTTCCTGAAGATGACGGACGAGTTTGATTCTGATTACAGAGTATGACATCGTTACACCAGTCCGTATGAGATTGGACGCATTGCCTGAAGGTGGTCGGAGGGACCTGTATTTATAGTCATTCATAAATTAGCCTGCTGCTACTCTTAACATGCTCATAGCAGAGAGTTGACGACGCACGTGATCGAGCTTGGGATGGTCGAGCTGAAATCGGGAGTGCTGAGCGGTTGGATTGATGAGTTTCGTGGGCAGATTGAGTTCCCACGCTGCAATCAGTCCGTCCTTTCCGGCCGAGTAAAGTATTCCGTTTGGGTGGTCTGGATTCTTGATGGGCGTGGTGAGATCGATGACGAGTGAATTGATCCCGAGTGAGTGGGTGGGGTGAAGACGGTCATCTTCAGCTGGCTGCTGAGTAATAACTTGCTTATCCTCGATCGGCAGGATGAGTGGTGAGTGGTGAAATGGTGAGGGATCGCCCGATAGTTTCTTCTTGGGTAATCTCAGTCGGTTTGCTGTGCTTGATGAGGGTAGTAGTGGGATGATATAAGTCAATCGACGTTTCTTGATCGACAGTAAACCTTCGCTCGACTGTTCCTGCTGGTGGTGGGCTTGGTCGTGGTGATTGTTGGCTTGAGGGATTGTGATGGCTGTGCTCATAATTGAATAGAGTCTGATTAATAATTAAATAAATAGATTCCAAGTCGAGAGATTCGAGGGGGATTGAGAGGAGGAGCAGTAGAGCATGAGTGCGGGTTACATAACCCAACGCCGGAATTGGTGGTGGCTGGCTTATCCGATCAGAGATCACGGGGAAGATTGATTACTTAAGCCGATCACCCAACACATTTGATTCCTTGTGTTCTGGTTCCAGATATTGATCGTCCATTTTTCTCGCTGTTCTCTGTTTCTTTATAAGCTTGGCCCTCGATCCTCTCATGAATCCTTCAAATGAAATCCAAAACCCGAATCATCGTCGAAATAAGCTCATAATTGCATTTTGCAGGGTATACACCTCTCAATCAAGATAACAAGCTCAATCTCCTCCCGACCGAGCTCAAGTGCCCGAGGGAGCAGAACGTTGTGTCATACTAAATATTATGAAAACCCAATCTATTCTGGATTTAAAGGTGATCCCAAACTGGGCCAAGTTCCACAACCGAGATCTACAGTGAAGAGTACGAGTGGCACTAAGGGGGGTCTCTCAAAGGTGCAATTTTTTTAAGAAATATGATTGATCCTTGCAGCAAAGGCCCGAATCCGATACAAGTTTGTTCAAGGACATGTCAATCTCATTGTCAATTAAGATGCATGGCGTCGGACTTGAAACTTTGCGCGGGGGCGCAGTGTGGGGGTTTATTCAACCCGGCCTTTGCTGGCCCCCCTCGAGTTTTGCCGGTTGAGCGCATGTATCATCCACTCCGAAACTATCGCCGCTTGACTATCGCATCCAGATTGGTATTCCGTCTCCAGCCATTACGCAAGATGACAGCCGGCGAACCCACCGAGCAACAGGCCGCACCGGAAGCACCCCAGGAGGAACTCTCAAAGAGCGCATGCAAGCCACTTCAACATCTTCTCGCTATAAAGAACTCAGACAGCTGATCTTTGCCGGGTACCATTTACAGTGAAGCGCGCGGCTAAGGAAGCTCAGCGTGCCGCACTCAGAGCCGCTAAAGGGGTCCGACAGACACCAGAAGTAAGTCGATTGCACTAATTGTTATTTCACTCGTCACAAATCTGGTAGCTAACTTTGAGCGAGCCAATCCGCAGGCAGGTTCTGGGAGTAGAGCAGCCGCGAAGAAGGAGAAAGCCGAAACCAAAGCGATCGAACCCGTATTCGTGAACAATGTACCCGAGGGGGAAAAAAAAGGTGAAAGTTCTTATGGTCCAGAGTTGATAATGATCGCCGATTAACTGATTTCCATTCGATGCCCAAATTTAGATCTGAGTGAGCCAATGGCTAGTGGCTATCATCCCCCAGCTGTCGAATCGGCTTGGTACTCTTGGTGGGTCAAGTCTGGATTTTTCGAGCCAGAATTCGGCCCCGATGGCAAGATCCTACCCGCTGGTGTTTTCGTCGTCCCGGCCCCCCCTCCAAACGTCACCGGAAGCCTTCACATTGGTCACGCACTCACAATTGCAATTCAAGATACCTTGGTCCGCTGGTATGTAGAAGAAATACTTTAACTCTCAACTTCTTGCGGGGCACGTTTGCCCAGATTGTGAGCACTGAACCCGGTTTGAGCACGTCGCAGGAACCGAATGTTGGGGAAGACCGTCCTCTTTAACCCTGGTTTTGATCACGCTGGAATTTCCACTCAATCGGTCGTCGAGAAGCGTTTGTTCAAAGCGACTGGTCAGACACGGCATGATCTTGGACGAGAGAAATTTTTGGAGACTGTTTTTTCTTGGAAGGACGAGTACGTTCACTGACCATTCAACTCAATCAATTCCTCAATTAATTACTCAAAAAATTGAATTTTACTTAGCTACCAAGCACGAATCACCAATCAGCTGAATCGTCTAGGTGCTTCATACGATTGGGGAAGGGCACGTTTCACCATGGATCCGGTAAATAATCTACATCTCAAAATAAACGCCACTTCCTGACTTACCCCATGCGTCGCTGGCTCCTTTCATCACAAGCAATTGTCCAAAGCTGTGGTTGAGGCATTCGTTCGTCTTCATGACGAAGGCGTTATTTACAGGTCCAATCGACTCGTCAACTGGTGTGTCCGATTGAATACCGCCCTTTCGAATGAGGAGGTGAGTCTTGAAACTCCAGAACGATCTGACAAACGAATTTGACGAAAAACAAACTCCTTCCGCGTCATTCTACACCGAAGGTCGATCAAATGGAAATCAAAGGGAAAACCATGTTAAACGTCCCGGGATACGATGTTCGCGAAAGGTTTGAATTCGGGGTGATGGTTTACTTTGCCTGGGAGATCGAAGGAACAGGTGCGCATTTCTTTTTCAATCGAGCTAGCTATACCGAGCACTAAAATTTCGATCCTTGTAGATGAGCGTATTACCGTTGGTACCACTCGACCTGAGACTATGCTAGGCGATGTTGCGATTGCTGTACATCCAGATGATCCACGCTACAAAGTAAGTTGATGATTGCTATCATGTTGCCTGAAGCACGTGTTCACCTTCGTCTTACTATCTAGCATTTGATCGGGAAACGTCCCTTACATCCATTGATCCCGACTCGAAGAATGATTATTGTCGGCGATGAAATTGCGGACCCGGAGAAAGGAACTGGTGCTGTCAAAATCACACCTGCCCATTCGTTTGAAGATTACGAAGTAGGAATACGACATCAACTCGAAATGATCAATGTGCTCAACGACAATGGAACGATGAATGCGAATGCGGGACCTGAATTTCAAGGCATGAAGAGATTCAACGCCAGGAAGGCGGTTGTTGAGGCATTGAAAGCCAAAGGACTTTGGATCGAGACCAAGGACAACGGTGTGATGCAGATTCCGGTATGCTCCAAAAGTGGAGATTTTATCGAACCGCTCATCAAACCGCAATGGTGGCTCAATTGCAAAGAACTCTCCCAAGAGACACTCAAGGTATTTCATGGTCTTATCCCCGATTTCGTTTTCTTGCGAACTTATTGAAGCACGTCTCTCGGTATCAACAGCGAGCTAGAGCAGGTGAAATCAAGATTGCGCCAAAAGCGACGGAGAAAGAATGGTACAGTTGGTTGGAAGGTATGCGAGACTGGTGTATATCCCGGCAGCTCTGGTGGGGACACAGATGTCCTGCGTATTTTATAAACATTGAGGGTCAAACACAAGATGTAAGATTTTTCCCGAAATCAGCTCTTCCTAGCTACTCCCCTTGTGACTGTGCCAACAATGCAAACCTCTCTTTCCGCAGGAGACCAATGGTGACTTTTGGGTCGCTGGACGTACCGTTGAAGAGGCGCAAAACAAAGCTCAGGAAAGGTTCCCCAACGATAAATTCACGCTGCGCCAAGATGATGATGTCCTTGATACGTGGTTCTCATCCGGACTATGGCCATTTTCGATTATGGGATGGCCAGACAAGGTAGGCCCACTCTTCCCTTCGCGATCTCGGTCGGTCGCATAGTAACAAGGTTTCATTTTTTTCATCTTCCCAAAGACGCCCGATTTGGAGAAGTTTTACCCTTCATCTCTTCTAGAAACAGGCTGGGATATTATCTTCTTCTGGGTAGCGAAGATGACGATTCTGGGAGTCAAACTAACCGGGCAAATGCCTTTTAGCGAGGTTTTCTGTCATGCGATGATTCGAGATGCTCATGGAAGGAAGATGTCGAAAAGCAAAGGAAACGTGATCGATCCGATCGATGTAATTGATGGCATTACACTCGATGCGTTAGCAAATCAGCTGCAATCAGGAAATCTCGACGAAAAAGAACTCAAAACTGCCCTCGCTGGCCAGAAGGCCGATTTCGGTAAAACGAATGGAATCCCACCGTGCGGTGCAGATGCGCTACGGTTTGCACTCTGTGCTTACACGTCATCTGGTTAGCAATACGAATTATACTCTTTCCTTTACTTAGATTCAGTTCTTCAACGCTGAGATATTCATTTCTTTAACCTCAGGCCGCTCGATCAACTTGGATGTTCTTCGAGTTGAAGGCTATCGAAAATTTTGGTTAGCTTCTATTCACTCACACCCAGACAATGTATATGCTAACTCGCGGCTCGTCATGGAAGTAACAAGCTCTGGAACGCGACTAAGTTCGCTTTATTGAAACTGGACGATGGATTTACTCCTCGATCTTCGGCTGATGTGCGTAACTGTAATCCGATTCTTCCCTCTCCTTCATCAGGATCCTAATTTGGTATTGAATCAATAAAAATAGCCCGATGGAAAGGAAAGCTTGGTCGAAAAGTGGATTCTGCATAAGCTCAATGAATGCAGCCTCAACGTCAACAAAGCGCTGGAAGATCGTTCGTTCATGGCAGCTACTTCCGCTATCCACGAATTTTGGCTTTACGACTTGTGTGACGTTTATATCGTAAGGCGGTGGATTTTTGTTATCTGGATCGCTCACTTTGGAGCTTCGATTTTTTCTTACCGCCGATCGATTTTTTTTTTTTGGACTTTTGCAGGAAGCTATGAAGCCCATGACTGCCCCAGAGATCCCGATGGAGAATCAGATCTCTGCTCAAAACACTCTTTACACGTGTCTGGATCACGGATTACGGCTCCTCCATCCATTCATGCCGTTTGTGACCGAGGAGCTCTGGCAGAGACTACCCCGCCGGCCACAGGATTCCACACCGTCTATCTGCAAAGCTGCTTTCCCCATCCACAAGCCCGGGTTTGAAGCCGCTAAAGAATTAGAAGACTTCGAGACAGTGTTTGCTGCGGTCAAAGCGGTCAGATCGATTGCTGCCCCTTACGGCTTGCGGACGAATCTTCAAGGTTGGTCTCTCCTAAATCTCTCTCATGTACCCGCGTTTCTACCCAAGTGCTAATCATGCGACGCATGCTATCAGTGACTGTTTGTTCGCTGGATGATGCCAGCGCCAAGTTGTTAGGGACTCAAATCCCAACTATCCAGACGTTGATCAAAGGATGTACGTCTGTGGTAGTGGTCACTGACACCAAACATGTACCTCCTGGGTGTCTCGCGGAGTCAATAAATAGCAATGTGACGGCTCACCTTCTTGTCGCGGTATGTACACTCTTTGTCATGCGTCGTTATGATACGTGGCGAGATCTCTCCTCATCTGGTCTAACAATTCTCTTTCATTAGGGTGTATTGAATCTCAAAAACGAAATCACTAAAGCTGAGAAACGTATCCTGGCCATCGAAATGTCGGTGGAAAAACTCGAGAAGCAAATGAAGCTTCCCGAGTACGAAAGCAAAATTCCAGAAGAAGTACAAGAAACGAACTCAAAAATGGTAAGCCTTCTTTTTACCTCAATCTAAGATTATTATAATTTTTTTGCGCGAGACGGGAAGATAGTAATCTGATTTCTGTTGTTATTGTTGTCCTTATTTTCACAGCTATTGAACTATCAGAAGGAAATAGAGACTCTTCAAAACCAAATCGCTAACTTTTCTGCCATGGATAAATGAGTTTTCACTTTGGTTTATGTTTTTCGTGTTGGTCACCATTCGTGTCTGTCAATCGAAAACGCATCATAAAGGTATAGATTGAGTATTCAGATTGAGTGAAAGGGGGGTTTATGAACAAGTCCGTAAATGCAGCGACATTATTTCTTGCAAGAGCCCAACTAGAGAGTCAGCTCGTTGTGTCTTCCATTGTCCTTTCGAAAGGTTCGACAGAAATAGGGAAAAAGAACTGGTCAGAGAGCTGAGGTAATTGTTCATAGCTTCATCGCAGAAGTTGAGACAAAATCAGCAATGGATTGTGCAGTATTCTAAAGATCTCGACCAAAGGAGCGCGATACCTCGGGTTTTGATCTACAGCTATTCCATGTGCTACATAATATTTATCTACCTCAATCTTAGAGAAGACTGGCCGGTCATGATTGGGACTTGCATTTTAATTCTTCAAAGTTCGAGTGAGAGAGCAAATAGGACATCAATTTTTTGGTACATTCTCCCTCCTCCAAAGTGTTGCAGTGGTTTCTCTCAGTGGATCAGAATCAACAAAGTGTACACTATGTACAGTGGCTAGACAGATAAAATTGGCATGTTATTTTGGAGTCCAGCACCTCATCCCATAAACCAAAAGTCACAAGACTTGGTTGAATGGTTCAAAAGAATGATTATGAAGAAATAAAACTAAAAAACAGAGTTGGAAAATTTATTAAAAATAAAAAGTAAAACTGATTTTTCTCAAGAGGTTCAATATCCACTTGTGGCAGGTAGGCACATGCAGAAATCAAAGATGAGAGTCTTGAAAGGATGATTATAAATGAAAATCTTGAAACAAATAATTACCAGGTGCTTTTGAACAGGTGTCAAGTAGGCCATTTACCACCACTCATTGCAGTCACCCACTGAAATTTCAAATTTTTGCCTTCAATCTGTCCGCCCAACAACCTCAACGTACCATTTGACCAAGTCTTATGAATTTTGCTTTGTGAGATGAGGTGCTGGACTCTGTAACAACATGCCAATTTCACCTGTCTACCAACTGTACATTGACCGTACTCAACAAATGCACCACCAGTGGTTAGCTTTTCATTTGACTAATACAGTAAATTTGAATATGTATTTGCATATAAGTGTCCTTGATGCTGATTCCTCCAGTCTCTTTACAGATAAATGTATAGTGTGTGAACTTTATATTTGATTTTAGTGTGATGTTTTATTTTTTGAATTCAGTTTAGAAACAAGTAGAAAGAATCATTTGATAATTTGAAGATTGCACACCTTGAATTTCTCATAATTCAAGTTTTATGTGTATCAAACTTGCCAGATTTTCAGTTTGAGAGAAGTTGAGAATGATTTTATGAGGTTTATGGGTGAATCTATTTATGATTCAAGTAATGAATCCAAGTTTTGTAAAATTTAATGTGTACATTGCTCCAAGCACTGTATCAAGTGTTTTCAAGCATTTTAATTCCTCAAGACAGGAACCCTTGATTTTGAAGATAACATTATCCAGATTCAGAATCTCCAGGTGCACAATAAGAAATTCAATCAAAGTAAAATTGAAGGTATGAAATCTTTCAGAAATCAAACCATCTTCTTGGATCCAATTTCAAATTTTACACTTGATTTGACCAGAAAATCTTTTGTGCAAAAAGGTATGGGATTTTCTTCCTTTTTAAACTGACCTCTGGAATTTTCATTACTATCTTTTAAGCTTATTACCAATCCCTGTGTATAAGGTTCCCTTCAAATTTCAGGATTCCTGGCCTCTTTCTTGGACACAATTTTAACACAACATCCTGTCACATATGTAAAACACTTGTGATGTTTTGTTTTCAAGCACCACAGAATTGAATTTCCACTCTCAGGGGTATTCCATAACATGCTAGTTTTTCAAATTTCACTCATTCAGTTTGAAATACTCAGGGTCTTCTTTAAATTTATTGGAATTTGAATGACTCTTTGGCTCTTCTGATTCAGAAAATGTATCATCACTTGTTCAATATTTTCTGAACATAAGGCTCATGTGTTAGGCTTGAAAAATCAACAAATTTTATTGGATTTTCCAATGACTGGGAAGGAAATTTAAGAATCCTGCATAATTGAATGAATTGGTGTCTTTTTGAATTCAGTTAAAATAATACTTTCATGAAGTTGATGCCATTTAATAGAAAAATTCAATTAACAGTCATTCAATCTGCCCTGGAAAGACATATCACAAA
>LUKR01001240.1:5000-12098 GCA_019395275.1 Puccinia brachypodii
GCCCAGTTAACAAGGTACATACTACATACTACAGACTGAGTCGGACTGTTCCACCCAGGACACTTCCATACTACATATCGACTTAGCTGGCAATCGATTGTCTTGGCGGGCCCATACACAACACTCGACAAGTGGATTGACGAAACTTCAAGCCGTTTCAAGCACCCCCCATACACATCCGGCCCCCAGCTGTCGTACCCCTTTTGCATAAACAGTGTTTCACAACCTATTGGTGTCGCCTGTCTGGCTGTTTGTATTATTTATTTTCATATTTCACTGATTTACAACTGCTATCATTACATGCAGTCTTGGACGTTTCAAATTTGCTCCTGTCGGGATCTTTTTTTTGCAAACAGTATGACACTTTGTATGTAGACTGAAATCCATAAAAATACGTACTACACACCTGCCAAGGCAAGAAAAGAAGAAGAAAGAAAAAAACGAAAAAAAAAAAACTCATTATCTAGGGAGCAGAGCCCACGGGACACAGGAGGGATCAGCGCTGTTCTTCACCCAAGCAACGCACAACACCACGGCGTTCTGCAAGGGGGAAGGGAGTGAAGCTGGGCGGACGGGAATAGCTCCCCCCGTGAATCGAAGAAGGCTACAGCCGACTCGACCAAGGGCGCAACGCTTCGCGGTGTAAATGATCGGCGAGTGATTCGCAACGGATCAGCCCAGTTGTCTACTGCCATGGATGGACCTGCTCTTGGCAGAGACCGTTTGGAAACTTAACCAAGGCAACGGCACCTCCCATTCCAAGCTGAACCAACCGATCCTTTTCTTCCAAGACGCCAAGAGCCAGCGCTCCGTCCCCAGCTGGCCAGGCTGAATGACCAGCCCAGCCCAAGTACTCATCCGCGCGCATTCCTCGCCAGAGAAGGTGGCCGATTTACTCGATAGAGACAGCGGCAGAAAGTATGGGCAAGTAGCACTGTGCACACCAGGCCGAGATACGCGGAAGACCCGACTGGAATACGTTTAGTTCTGGAAATCTTTGCACGCAGCTCATCAAAGCATGCTCGATCGTGTGGATATGCAGCCCCCCCATAAGATACCCTTATTGAGGAGAAATGTTTTTTTTTTTTTTTGGATATTGGTGCAACAAAAAGGCAGTTAGGAAATGTGGATGTCTCACTGGGACGTGCTCTCCCACTCTAACCTCCTGTCTCGATGACCCTAAAAGCTGGTGATCACTACATGAAATACTGGGTTCATGTCATCCCTGAAGGAAACTAGGCTCAACACACTGCGCTTGATAAAAATGAGATCACCAAAGAGGACCCACACACACCCTTATCCCTGATCCAAACTGATCATGTCACCACTGGCCAATCCTCGCGGAGTTAATTTCCGGATGCCAAGAGTTTTTTTACAACGCCCGAAGATGGGACTCGCAAGATCTCAGCTTCTATGTGGGCGAGATCAATTAATAAATATATTCACAGTCACACAAACAAGCCGCACAAATGAAATAATACCTACATTAATAATTAAAGGCAGAGTGTGTAGATCCATCTTGGCGGCATGAATGCGACGTTCGAACTGGGGACCGTCTCACATTTGATTGATGAGGTGCGCGAAATCAGCGGAACCTCGCGGACTCAGGTGGGTAAAGAATGAGCATGCCGGGCCATCGTCACCTCAGAATCCAGATCGCCTGCCCAGATTCGGACAATGAGCACAGCGGATCGATCCGGAGCTCGCCAACACCGGCAGGAAGTGTTATTTATGTTTTCAAATGTGTGTGTTTTTTAATGAGGGTGACTGGCACTATATCTGTCCAATCGATGGTTATCGAGAGATCTCGTCGCGCGAACAGATCGATCGGAGCCAGACCCCAGTAGAGAAACGCACAGTGCAAATGCTACTCCTTGTGAATTGTTGTTGAGGGCAAAACCTCAACCGTGCGGGTCGGTCCGTCACACACACACACCTGCGGAAAGCTGGAAGAGATCAGGTCGACTGTGTCTCCCCCCAGGGATGCAACCTATGGGGCTTTGCCGCTACAGGCAGGCGGGCGAACGGGATGATCAGGATGAGTGGAAGCGCTTGAGCTGATGATTATACATATTCATTTAAATATCTTGCCCCTTGAAGAGCCACCGGTCAGTATGATGACATCAATTGATTTGGATTAAGTTGACGAAACATTTGTTTGCCTAAGATGTAGTGGAGGGCCGAGTGGACCGGACTCCGGATTTACAAGTCATGACGCTATCTAGTCACCGGCCTGATCTTTTTTTTCTTGCCGCATCCAGTTACAATTTCCCGGTTTGGCTTGGCATCTTGCGTATTCGTTGGTTGAAGCCGGCCTGCCCGGATCCTCCCGGATCTATGGGCTTACAGCGTGCTGAGGGGCGAGAGGTGCTCAGAGTTTTACATACATCTGTTTGTAACACATGCAGTAGATAAATAAATATTGTACATCGATTGCGCCTGTCTTTCACTCTGCGGACTGTAAAAGATAGGATCCTACACACTTAAATCAATCCGGGAGCACGTAGCCCGACAGCGTTGATCAGCAAAGCATGTATCGACAGACATACACACACTTCGCACATGGAGAGGTATCATTTTCGGAAAAATGTGCCTTGATCTCCTTCTCCTTTGAAACATTGGTAATAGATAGATAGTGTAGTGACCCAGTGTCTGGAGATGCGACGATACGATTGAAAGCGATGAGGGGGGAGTGGGGGTATTTATTTGCAGAACTGTAGGGTCCGGACCCCGGGCATGATCTACAGATTTGATGACATCATTCCACCAATTTCGTTCGGGACCGAATTCAGATCTCTCTTGGATTCAGTAGTGATGATTGATTAGGCACGTAAAGTACATATCAAGAATTATCGATCCTGGAAAAACACTGCCAGACCCTTGATAATCAGAGGAGAACTGGAGTTCGAAGGACACGCGGACAGCCCCTGCGGATGTGGAACATGTTTTGCACCCATCCACTTCCAGATCGATGAGAATTTGCGCTAACATAACAATGTCCCCTCGTCGCTTTTGTGCTGAGGTGTGTAGCACCGACCCTCGAGCGGAGCGAGAGGGACACATGACCAAAGTGGAATGCGCTGCATGTAAGCAACGGGCGAACCCGGGGTTCAAGACAAGCTAAGGGGGACCCGAACCTCACACCAGACACGCTATCTGAGGCTTATTTTTGCTTGGTAGTTTGTTTGTTTCTCTTTATAAGGCTTGTTATGAGGGATGAAAATTTTATTTTATTTTTATTTTTGATTGCAAGAAAGATTACAATGTTGAATGTGGTAATGACAAAAGATGAACAAAAATTTTGCCACAAGGAAAGATCCTTCAAGGCTACAAAATGTTGTCTTTAAATATTCTAAAATGCACAACAAGAGTTCTACAAAGGTTTGACAGAGATTCTAGAATTTTCACAAGTTATAGAAATTCTTGAATTCTTTCTAACCCTTCAAAAGTTCTGGAAGTATTTTTCTTTTCTGACCTAAGTTTCTCAAATAATCCACTTACCTTTGAATCTGAAATTTTGAAATTAAGGTTTCCTTGCTCTAGTGTCACACTGCACCACAAGGATTTGGAGGTTTTGGTGTAGCCAAACTTCCGTGCAGCTTTGAATGGTGTTGCCATGGAACAAAAAGTTCCAGTTTTTTGTCAGCACATCTTGGGCATATTCTTGTAATTTATATCCACTCAGCTCATTTCTACCTCCTCCCCATCAATATACTTTTTTCTTTGTGTAAAAGTTCAAAAAATTGGACTCCCTCAGCTGTAATATGGCCTGTGCCAGCTGAGGTACCAGGTAATTAGAGTGTCCCCACCCATCAATGGCTCTGTGGCAATCACCAAATACCCCTCTGTATCTTTCTCCCTAAAAATTCCACATAAATATGGAGTAAAAAGAAAGATGGGGAAAGAATCAGTCTTGCTCCGTTGGCATAGGCTCTCTGTCAATATTGAGGAGTGAAGAGTGAAATTGAGAAAGTTTGAAAATCAATACTCAAACTGAACTTCTTGTCTGTAAGCTTGGTCTTGGCTCCGGTCAAATCAACCAGAAGGACACCATTTCTTTCCACAGCGGCCTGTTGAAAGTGTCTCTCACAGCCTTGATATATGATTAACAAGAAAGTAGGCAAACATTCATATCACTAATTCTATGCCAACTGGAAGAAAAAATAATGGCAGGTATGGTCTCAAGGTAGAGGGATAAAGCAAGCAATGAGGTATTTTGCACTACAAAAGCAATTGGATCACATTTTGTAGATGTGCAATAACATTGCATTTGCGAATGTGATGTCATTGCGCATTTGTAAAATGTGATCCAATGGTTTCACTATAAGTGAAAGGGATTTGATCACATTTTACATATGCGCGGTATCATCACATTTGCGGATGCAATGTAATTGCGCATCTACAAAATGTGATTGAATTGCTTTTGTAGTGTTGGTTCTTCAGTCTTTTTTATTTGACTTATGCAGCCACTAGTGGGGGACTTCCCCTTGTGGTTTTTAGCCTGGTAGAGGTCACTCTGAATCCTGAATTTAGACAACCATGATTGCCACAATCAGTGCACATGAACACATCAATCTTTGTGTTACAACAAATAAACTTTGATTTCCAAAAATTGTGGTTAAATGCTTACATGATCCTAGCTAAAATTTATTTTTAATTTGTGATTCTATTTTGAATACAAACCAATTATTGATGTTAGATTTGACCAGATATTTATTTAGTAACCTATTTGAGTAGTGGTTTTCAAAATTGAGAAACAAAGTTCATGAATGCATAAACATAAATGTGTTGGAAGGGATGTCCTAAAATAATCCCTGCCCAAAGGTATACATATATATATAGTATCCCCTGTAGTATCTCAGTATCCCCATAGTGTATCCAATAGTCCAGTATCTCCTGAGGCTGTGCCCCACAACCAGTATTCAGTATTCCCCTGTACCGTGGTCCAGTATCCAGTTTGCTGTAACCAATTCAAAGTTAAGGCCCCATTTGGCAGTGTAATATCCAAGCGTAATATTGACTTTTTTTGTGTGACCTCCCTAGTGACATCTGATCAGGCCCGCAAAGACCTTAACAGATGTCACACAATTTTTCAATATGTCGCTTGGAAATATTGCTGCCAAACGGGGCCTAAATTTGCATAAATTCATAAATTCATAAAAAAAACCCTGAAAATCTTATGAACTCCCCCAAGTGCCCCCTTTTTCCATATCATACATACACTCTCTAACTCAGCTGGCCAACAGACTCAAAAACAACACCTACCATCAATTGCCACCCATACACATCAACAATGTTGCCATTGATTCCCCTAACTCAAGAATGTCTGCCATCTCATCAACCCAGTCAACCCAGACCAACCCTTCACAGCAAACTCCAAACACGGAAGTTCAGGGCACTACTCAAGCAACAACGACTCAAACCACTCAACCGGCTACATCCCAGCAAACACCAGTTTGAGGTCGTGGCAGTAGGGGCGGCAGGTGTGGAAGTGCCAGAGGTGGTTGGGCAGGACATCGTGGAGCCACTCCTGGTGAAGAAGGTACTTGATTGGCTCACCGTTTGTGGACCAACAATCAAAACCAAGATGGGCTTTCAACCCTCAATATCATTGTTGAGTGGTTGACAGTTGAAGGTCATTACAACCTCTGGCAAAACAGCAAGGTCAGTAAGCAGGAGTTTGCCAAGACTATCAACGCATATGTGATGCAAAATGGTGGTGAGAGCCATTGGTGGTGTGGCATCAATCAACAGGTATGTGCTCACACCATGCCTGTCAATGTGGAATGGAGCTGATTGGGCTCTGTTCCCTGTCTACAGATCACCACCCTTGAGAAGAAGTTCTGCAAAGCGTTGGCCTATCAAGATCAGACAGGCCAAGGTAGCTTGGATGAAGCTGAAGAGTGTGCCCGCCAAGCCGGCGGTGAACCAGAAGATTCAGAAACAGATGATTTTGTTGGCAATGCAATTACCCAACTAGAAGCAAAGATTTGCAAAAAAATGAAAATACTTCTACAAGCTTGAACCGGTCATGCTTGATTGCCCTTCAGCCACCCCCTTGAATACCCACAAACAAGGCGACAAAGCCAATAATGACCTAGCAGGGGCTCTCAACTTAGGGGGGAACAAGGACCTTCCAAACATACCTGATCATTGGAGTGAGTCCAAGCAAGGTGGCAATGACTCACCAGTCAACACCCTAGGCCAACCCACTCCAGACCCTCCACTCATTAACCCAACCTAGCAAAGGTCAAGGTGGTGTGAATACAACCCCTTTGGGCACCAGTAAACCCCTAGTTGCACCCTCACCCTTGGCTTGGGTAGCATCCATGGCTGCTATTGCCTCTCAACGGCCAGACCCTCAATCACAGCGCCAGGTCAGCTATGCGGAGCAAATCACTGACCGACTCTTTCTATTGCGTGAGAAAATGGCCACTCAATAAGCTGCCAAGCTGGAATTGAATTGTGAGCGCTTGTCAGCCTTAGAGACAGTATACACTGTCCAAAAGACTTCAATCAATTTCTTCAATATAGTTCTTTAAATATTATTAATATAGTTATTTAAATATTATTAATATAGTTCTTTAAATATTATTAATAATTATCTTCTCTCAGTACAAAAGTTTCTAATTGGAATCCATTTATATCATCATCATAATATTTCAGTCAAAAATCATATAATTATTCTACAGAATTAGACATTAATCATGGCCTTTACAGCTAATCAATAGCTGTCATAGTTAATTAATTATGTGCATCTTTGTTTATATTATTTTCTGAGTTCAAATTTTTTTATCAGGCGCGCGCGCCCCCCAATGTTGCACAAATTCATACACAACATCAAACCCCTTTTCAGTGAAGAGATTTTCACTTGAGCGCTTCTAGCTCATCACAAGCGCCCTTTTTTCCCTCAGGACCAACCAATACACATCACAGGATCAATACCCAAGATATCAACACAGTTTAACCCCGCCTCACAGCCTGGATAAGACTTAAACTTTTCTGTGTTATTTCTTTTACTCTTCATGTTTTGATGGTATTTAAATCCATCCTCAATTCTTTATTATAAGAAGATATTCTATTTTCTATTTTGGCAGA
>LUKR01001241.1:1305-13864 GCA_019395275.1 Puccinia brachypodii
TCATTCTTGTTTATCTTAACTTTTTTTTCCGTATCAACTCTAACATTTTTCTATATTTAGGTATGTTTTTTTTTGTCTACCTACCATAAGATTTCTGCATTTCTAATTCATAAAGTGTTGCTAGGTTCAGAACTCTAAAAAGGTACATAATTAGCTCATTCTTTTATCTTAATTATGTCACTTTCATTCTTCTTTATTTTTTTGCTTAACTAAACAGTTCTCATTCTTATTCTTTGTTTATTTCTTATTTTTTTATTTTCATACTACTATTAGCGTTTTAGTGTTCGCTGCAATAAAGTACTTGATATCAAGATTACTACAGAAATGAGGTCTATTTCCCTAAATCAAAATATTAAACTCCAACTGAACTGGAAAGCAAAAAAACATTGTTGAGAGCGACATCACCGGATGCCAATCATTCAGCAAGAACGTCTGGTGTATTACAGCAATTGTAATACAACTAGGGGGAAAATATCTCGAAGCTCCAGTTGAGAGTCAATAATTACCTGAGCGTAGCAAGCTTCTAATTTCTGGACATTTGAAAGAGCGCATGGAAAGCTCTTTCTGTAGCAATATGTTTTTCGACTGACAAGCCTTTGATGAGCATCAAGCCTCTCAGAATTTGGAGAGTTTCATTGAGCTCGTGAGGTTTCCTGATAGACCTCATTCCACACGAAAACAAGATCCGGAGTCGTAATATGTATGAGTCATTCCATATCCAATCCTTTGTTACACTTTCTGCGAGCCCAGAGCGTAAATTTTTCAAAAACTCTCCCCGCGAACTCTCAACAACTGGGTCAATCAGAGCTTTCAATGGATTGGTTGAAATTTGTTCTTTCCACGATTGGTCAATTTCTTCTCGCACTAGAATCGCCAGGTTTTGTTAATAACATGTCGCCAATCTGATGTTGTTTTCTGTGAGTAGGATATCAATACTCACGGTGCATCTGATAATAGTTTAACATTTTATCAGAGGAATTTGCAAGGGCTCTACACGCCTCTCTCGCTACTATCTGACTTTCTAATTAATTAGGAAATCATCGGTCAAGATATGTCGCGTTTGGCTTGGAGATTGTAAAGTTTCGTACCGAATTTTTTTAAGTGTTCAACTTGGCTCAAGTCGGGGAAGGTGTCGAAAACTGGACCGGAGGCCTCAAGAAAGAATTGCAATATATCTCTCTGTTTGCTTTCGTTTGACACTGCGATCAGAAAAAGCGCTTGAATCGCAAGCTTGAACCTCGAAACGTCGGCACCCCGTTGGCTTGTCTGCAAGCTCGCCAGGGCTTGCATTTTTTCCACAAACAGGTGTCCATTACAGCTTTCCAAGTCTGTTTTAATCCCACTCAGTTCTTTCTGATCTCGGGTTGTCGTAGGGATGCCACGACGGGTGGTGTAGGCTGTTCACGACAACAAAAATAGCCGAGATTTAAAATTAGAACGTAATAACAATGAGGCTCTGGAGAGATTGAATTGGCTCACAGCTTAAGAGGTCTCGGAAATTTCCTTGGACTTAAAAAACAAGGTAAATGTAAAATTTTTCGGAAGAAAAAGGCATGGGTGGTGAGCAGAACGAAAACGAATGTATCGCCTGGAATGATAGTCGATCATACCTTCTTTGAGTTCCGTCCGTCCAGCGGTGTCAATAGCCACCCCGCCCCGTATGGAACGGTACAAGTTGATTTGGGGGGTTGATCGCGATGGGCTACTTCCGATAGCATCGAAGTATGGCGACAAGCTTCCAAAACGTGAGGGAGCTCTAAATGCGCTATTCACACCAGAAATCCACATGCAAGAGCTTGTTATGAACAAGACGTCTGCCTTGAGCCTCATTACAAATATTGCAACAATTTCAACTAATCAGGACAGATCAGGTAAGTTGGTAAGTCTAAAATCGCCAGTAGATAATGGGATGAACCACTCCGGTGGAGGGTCAAGTTTGAAGTTCTTTTTTTCTATGTTTTTATTGAGGGACGTATCCAGATGAAGTATAACGCCATTGTTATACCTGATGAGGCATTCAAATCAAGTAGTGAGACCTGACAAGTGAACATGATAGCAGAAAACCGTAGGACCCGAGGTCAGGCATTGATTTCAAGGCCATTCTGCCCTGAGATTCTGGGAAACTGTCCCGAAAACTGAGGTACGGGCCCAGTACGAGACATGCTACAAAACAGCTGTCACTCGGTACGGATCAGTAAGCGTATCACCCAGGAATTCTTGAGATGACCGTTGATTTTACGCAAAATGTTCTATCTGCTCGATAGAAGAGGGGTCGGTGAGCCAATAGGTGTTTAGAGTGGTCGACTATCGTGTTATGAAACTGCGGAGGTACCCACTACGAGTCATCGCGCGACTTATCAGTATGATTGGCGAGATGAGAGCTCACTGAGACACACTGAGACACAGGCAACGATTGCCTCTTCCCCCCCTAGCGCACGCTATTCTGGTTGATATGTAGTAAAACCCCCCCAAAAAAACACGGCAAATGTGTTGCTTGGAATGTTTAAATGAGACAGTACAAAACTCAACCCGCTGATCCTCAAACAAGGTTCCTGATTCTCTTATCACCTTCTCCTGTAAAGCAGTCGAGGAACACCAGCGGAATTCTTGCGTGCTCTTGCCCAGGCTTGAGATCATGACTTCCTTGTCATGAAGATTATGGCATGTATTCCCAAGAGATAAATACCCTATCTTCCTCCGATAAACAGTTCGGAAGAAAGCTCTTGTATGGCCTCAAGGTTTGTAGCTGGAGCCAGATATGTAAGTAAATATGTGACAAACCCATGCAGTAACGCCCAGGAGTGGCTAAGGATTATTATTCCACTAAAGTACAATATGAACATGTGATTCATCCAAGCGATAGTCAAGGCCCGGGATACAAAAAGAATCTACAAGAACTTCATAGAAATTACTCTTCCTGCAGTCAGCAAGAAGTGAAAATTAGGTTGATCAGTAAACCTGGACCATTCTATCAATAGACGGAAGTTTATCTCGAGTTTTCCAAGGACTTGGTTTAAATGGATTAAAGAAGTACCACTGGCACAGTGAAGTTAAGTGATCAATCAACCACTCAACTTTAGGTCTGTTTGGCACAGTTATAAGACTTGATGTAATATTGCACACTTAGGCCCCGTTTGCGCGTCCCATAATTTGTAATATGCGCGCCCCCGTGAGCCAAATCGGAAACCCGAAAATTGATCGTAATTTGGGCAAATAATTCCAAATCACAAATCACAAACAATCTGTTTGGCACAAACTTCCACCATTCACCCTCCTTGAACGGCATCAACTTCTCATTTTCGATTGATTTTTCTTCAACCTACCCAAAATGAATCAGTCCGGCGAAAGTACCCAACGCATTGTCCTAAGGAACAAGCATTGAGCAATCCAAAAAAAAAGTCCATTACTTTTATCGCGGTTCTGGCCGGCCTTTGTGAATGGTCAAAAAATCTCAAGCAGCCATACAACAATTTTTTTTTTTTGGTGGTTACGCCTATGTGAAGCATATGCTCAGCGGGAATAATCACCAGGCTCAGGCAATGTTTTGTTTGCCTATCAATGTTTTTCACCATTGCACCAAAGAGCTGAATTCCATCAATCACAAACTGGTCTCCAAACTCTTGTCAATGGATGAAAAGTTTGCTATCTTTCTCTATATAGTTGGCCAGAATGCCACTAGCCGCCAGGCTCAAGACCAATTCCAACATGGCGGCCAAAGATTTCAAAATTCTTCCATCATATCATCAACTTGATACTTCAGCTCCGTAACAAGTACATCATCTCCACAGATCCCAAATACACTCATGACCTCATCAGCAAGAACCCCAATTTCTCACCATGCTTTGATAAATGGCTTGGAGCAATGGATGGCTGCCACATACCAGCATCTGTTCCTGAACATATGGCTGCACCGTATTGTAACCAAAAGGGCACTCTAGCGCAAGATATAATTGGGGTTGTTGACTTTGACATGAGGATTACATATCTCATGGTTGGGTGGGAAGGTTTGGCCCACAATTCCAAGGTTCTTGGTAGTGCCCTCTCAGAGGACTTTTGGAGTATGAGAATGTTGGGTGGCCCCTGCATTGGGGGTAGGAGATTGATTGGTCCAAGGGATCTGATCCAATGTCTAAGTATTCAACAGAGTGGTGAAGGCCATTGATATTGAGGCTGGCGTGGATCCTTGAGTCATTGATGGGGTATTGCTGCCACTCCCAGGGGAAAGGAGTGCCGTCCTAGATTCATAAATTTGACCAAAGTTGCCATGAGGTGGTTGGGAGGGTCTTCCTCTGCGTCCACAAGTCATTTTTAATTTGGAGGGCTGGTGAATGTGTTGTGTTGATGATAGATGGGGGTTGTACTCAATATGGAGGTTGGAAGTGACAACAAGTTCCAAATCACAGATGATATTGATGATATCCAGTGATTTTCTCTGATTATTGTTTATGACCACACCAAACATCAAAACTGTGATTTGTGATGTCCAATCCGCCCCCCGGGGAAATCCCCTATGACATATGATGAATCATGGGTTGCACAAACGGGGCCTTAGTGACATAAAAACCAAACTGTTGGCACAAATGTAAAAAAATTGATATAGAAAGAAAGAGGGCTAACTGCTTCATCATTTTTTACATCTTAATGGGAATGACAGGTTGCCATCAGCATCTTAATATTAATATTACACTTGAAACATATGTAAAGTGTAATATTGCTGCTCCAGTACTCAATATGGTCCAATACATACATTCTTATCTTGTCAATGATGGAGCAGGTAGCCTTCTTTCATTGTGCAGTGAGTAGACAGGTAAAATTGGCATGTTATTTTGGATTCCAGCACCTCAGCCCACACACCAAAAGTCACAATATTTGGTCAAACAGTCCAAAAGAAGTTCCAAAACTACAGAAGGTATTCAGTTGCATTGTGTGAATGCAAGGAAACCTTGTATTCCCAACATTGCATATGGTATGCAATTTAATGCCAGGCAATAGCAAATTGCCTGCGGCCAATCCAAAAAGGCAAGAAAGGAATGGACATGCTACTGGGACCAGAGTGGCTCTTTGGGTTGATACTTTTAGAGTTTGAGGAGCTTCTTTTGCCTTTGCTGTGGCTGCGGGTTGGTGGAGGGGTATCTTCATCATTGTTATTGGTATCTTCATCCAGGGCTTGTTCTGCAGCAATTAAAGAGGTTTGGTGTTTGGTCCTCTTCTGTGTGGCTTTCTTCTTTGATGGGGAATATATCTTGCCCAATTGATCTTCATTGGTAGGAATATCCAAAGCCAGCTTGGCGCGGGTTAATTTTGGTTGACTTTTGTGTCTTCTCTAGGAGCCACTTTTCTTTGTTGGAGAATCCCCTGGGTCCTCCATATTAAGATACTTTGAAGCTGACTTTACTACTTTATCCTTGTGGTTTGAATTCAAGGTTGGACCAAGAAACTCATTTCCAGAAGGCAGACAATCTGATAGTTTTTCTTTATCAAGCAATGTGCCATTGTCCTGGTCAGAAATGCAAATATTACTTAGTTTTAACCTCAATATTGAGGATAGAAATACAAACTTACATCTAATTTGTCCCAATCTTGGTGTATTTGTTCCTCTTCAGGTACATTTAAACTCCCTTGGGGAGTCTAAGTGATCATATGGAGAGGTGAAAATCAAGTGGTTTGGTAAGATTGAGTGGGTGAAAATCACATACCTCACTTTGGCTTGATTGCCATGGTAAGTTCTCTACATCTAATTTATTGCCAGTTGGAGCTTGAGTAATCTTCTTTGGGTCCCTCATAGAAGGATTGATGGCCACAGAATCAGAATTGTCACTGGATTCCTTGGATGGATTGTTGACCTTGGAGTCAGATGGTTCTTCAGAATCCTTGGCATTGGCCCTGCACAAAGGATTGCCATTAGGCCGTTGGTGAGGTAACTTGTGCATCTCAGAATAGAGAGGGCACATTTCATCCAGCTTCTCTTCAATTTTTTTGATCCCCTTCTTCTTGTCAGCTGGTGTCAATCAAAATCCAGTAGATAATGATTTTTTGTGGGCTTTCTTGAACTTTCCTGTGTATGTCTTGAAACAATCATTAATTTGTTGAGCAGTGAGAAAGATCTTGGAAGGTGATTGATAGCCATTAACTCATAACTGTTGATTTTACATTTTACAGGTCTTTGCACTGGTAGAGCCTCATCAGTTCCAAAACAAGATTTGTATTTCTTTTTGTCCCAGAGCCAGTTGATAATTATTTGGTAGTCTTCTTGCTTCAAGTGGAATTGAGTTTTTGGAACTTCTTACACTGTTTCAGCCTTCTTGTTTTATTTTGTCTTCTTTGGAGTTGTACTGGGTACTGTAAGGATTGTGTATCAATCCTTCACTGTCCATCAGATAGGCACTAGAAAAGAGCTCAATAGCCCCTTAGGGGAAGATTCTAGTACCAAAGTGGGGTGAATTGCAGTCTAGACAGGAGAGAAAGATTTCTCCATTAGTATCTACAAATGATGGAAAGTGGGAAATGGAAATGAGGAGAGAAAGAAAGAAGGCAGGGTAATCACCTAGACAGGAGAGTAATATCTCTGCTGTCTAGGTGAAGGGGAAGTGCAAGACTAAATACAAGGAGGAACTAAGCTTATGTAATCTAGTGACATGTTTGTGTAAGTCATGAGGAGCAGGGCTTACAGGTACCTTCCCAGTCAATTTCTGCTGAGCATTGGTTTCTTTAGCAAAGTGATGGATTTTTCACAGTCACATATGATCTGAAAGTTGATTGAATACTGCTTCTTTCAATCCCCATAGACCTGACCATCCAGAACGGGGTGCTGGTGTAAAGAAATAGTGGTGCCATCAACAAAACTGATACACCCTTCAAAGCCATCCTCCTTCATCACTTCAGAGATCTCTACTTGTCTATCCTGGTTGGTCCAGGCAATGAAGCTTACGGAGGATTGGTTGAATTCTTTAATCCCCCTTTGGCTGACTCTGATTACCGTACCTTGGCCAACACTGAGATTGTGTGAAAAGCGGCGACTGAAGCACCATTTCCATTTGAACCCAAGTTGTTCAAGTGTAAGGGCCAACTAATGGGGGATTGTAATTTGTGTGGTGAATATTGCTGTAGAAGATGGGATGGCCTTGAATCTTGTGAGTAGCCACACAAACCCGCTTCTGGTGGTTTGGACTGATTGTTTGAAATCATCCTCACACATTTCAACAGGTCTCCTGAGGTTGTATTCTTCATGGGTAGTCCAAGGGCCATGGAGTTGCAAGTATTGTTGATGAAGTATGTAATCAAGAATCTCACCAGCCTCTGTCTTGTCTTCAAATATCATCTCCCACACAAATCACAGCTGGGGATTATTTGGCAACAGGATGCTGGCAGAGATTGTGATTGTGAGAAAGACCATTTTTATGTCAAGTAAGTCCTCTGTTTCTTTTTGGTCGTGATAGGCCATGATGAGGAAAACATCCTGGACCAGCTGCTGTTGTTGGCTGGGTGTTCCCATGTTCAAAAGGGTTTGTTGGCGGGTTTAGAGTCAATGATTGAGGATATCAGAGATTATGGCACACTCAGAATGTTTTCATTGGGGGGGGGGGGCTTGATTTTCCTGACTTGTGTTAAAGTTTCAACTTTATTTTGTTTTAGATTCAAGGAACCCAGTAGTGCATGCGCATGCTGAGGTCTCCTTAAATCTTCCTGAGGAAGGCTGATCATGAAATAAGGTTCCTACCCGGATATACCCAACCGGGTACCAGGTCAGGTCAGGTTGGTTCTGGGATCAATCCATGAAGATTGGGTCTCTCTATGAAGAGGAGGGGAATCTTTTTTTCAATCCTCTGGTCTATGTTTGTTTGATGATTGCTACAGTATTGGATGAATAAAGAAAGAAAGAAATAATCTATATTGATGGTGGTGTGCACGCAGGAAAACAATATGGTGACACTGTGTGGGATCAAGGATGTAATGAAAAAAAAAATATGTTAAGAAGCAAAAGTTTTGATGATATCTTCTGCAAGCCAATATTTCAAGCAGATGATTGCCAGGGGAAGTCCAAGTGTTACATGTCAGATTGATTTTAGAACAGATTCCACACAACTGATTGGGGGGGGAAGTTATTGTCCCTGTTGAAAGGTTCTTTGAACAAATGATGACAGAGTGTTGGCTCCACAGATCAGGTTTAGAGTATCTGGGTTGCAGAGTCAAAGAAGCTCACAAAAACCATCATCCTCAACAATGTTGAAGAGTAATTTTACACTTGATAAAGAAGCTGTCAAGATCAGCCATTAAGGATTCACTATCAAGTTTCTTCTGCATTTTCCCTTTCTCCAAGAACTTTGTAATTCCACCAGTTTCCAATTTATCTTTGTAAATTTTTCTGGTGGTTAACCAAGTGATTCATGATCATACTTTTAGTTGATTGTTTATTGTCAACAGAAATTTTTGTAATTCATAAGTCTTTACTTCCAGGAGCTTTAGTTAACTGGCAAATATTTACCAAGATGTTATTGAAGGTGGATGGCTTGAAGTACAGCCAGACCCAGCTTTTTTTTGGCCTTCAGCCTGAACCAATGGTTTTTTTTTTTTTGGAGCCTGAGTGGACATTGATTGCTTCTTCTGTTTTGGTGGAATTTTTGGATGGGAACGTGGATGATTGAGTGCTGACTCCCACCATTTTCATCCCTGAGCTGCAACAGTGCTATTTTGATTACAACCCGGTGGGTTCAGATTGTGGGAATGCAATACCTGGAACCTGGAGGCTGGATCAGAAACTTATCATGAACCCTGCTAATAGGTCTGGCCCAGATTTTTGCTACACAAAATATCTACATATAACTAAGCATAATAGCCTCCTGGAGCCAAACAAACATGCATGCCAGTCCTAACTTAACAAAGTCCCTCCTCATTTATGAGGGGTGGAAGCTGTCCCGCAGGAGCAGGGACTTACACCTTTAGTTGGTGGTACTGCATGGGAGTTTTGCTATTTTGTGGCTTTTGGCTCAATTCCACCATCACACCTGCAATTTGTGTAAATCACCCCTAGTACGCTTGGTGAACAAAATGTGCGCTGCCTCTGTCTGAACACTTCTGTTGACTCACATTTCCAAAAATGTGAGTGTGGAAATCACAATCCTGGATGAGAGCATTGCAAAAGTGTCAGACATCCAGAAGATTGGACCCATACAGTGTTCCTTGTTGCACACATGCCAGATGTGTACAGCCCAGCATTCCCCAAAACTTCATGGTGGGCCTCAGAAGACCAAGGAATACATCATGCGCTTTATCTTGGTGTCATCCTTTATATTGAATACCAGATCTTCCATTGTAACAGGTCTCAAGATGAATTTCTTAGTTTTGCAACCTTTGAAAATTCAAATAAATAAACAAACCTCACAGAGGCTTGCCATCCTTATGGGGCTAGTTTGCTAGAGAAGAAGTAGGCCTTCACCCCACCACAACCCAGGTGCCCTCACATGGAATGACGCCAGAGGTATTGTTGTTTTAAAAAAGTCCCCACCAAAATGGGCAAAACCCCTCCGCGCTATGAAGGCGCTAGGGTGTAAGTCCCTCCCTCCAGTCGGCGCAATGTGACACATGGTTTCCCACTTGGTCTGTAGGAGGGAGGGACTTTGTTAAGTGAGATGCCAGTCTTGATAATAGTTCAAAAACTGACTTGTAATGTAATGCTGGCGTTGATGGTAGACCTTAACTCACCCCAGTGAGGTTCAAGTAATATCCCTCCCCAAAATTGGGGTCAAATACTAATCAAACAATATAAATCCAATTTTGACATGATCTTATACCAAACCTAACTTACATAAGAAACACATTAAATCACAGAGATCCAAACTAGGGCTTTAATCATCAAGATCAAAAGTTCTAGAAGCTTAGAACTTAATCATGTCATGAAGTCCTTCCTTAGTCAATAAAAGACAAGGGAAAATTGTTGAGAGGTTGAGATAGAGAGAGAGTTAAGAATTAATATTACGTCGAGAGAACGCTTAATAATAAATAATTGAGGGAAAGAAAAATATAGCCAAAAAAAGAAGAAAAAAGGGGGAGAATTCTCCTGATCAGTCATCCCAAGCCATTCCCACATCGACGAGTTCCTCATCGACGATCCCATTGAACGCTCTCTCTGGCCCCTCGGCTCCGCCGTTCCCGAGCTCATTAACCGACCGATGATGATGATGATGAGAATGATGAGACTGAGAATGTTGTTTATCGGATGAAGAGGTTCGAAGATCTAGGATGAGTCGTTTTAGGAACTCCTTATCCTGTTCGATCTCTGCTGATTTCTGTTTGATTGAGATTTCAGTACGTTTAACATCTTGGACGATCTGTTTAAGTTTGAAGTGCGTTCCTTCTGGATCTTCATTCACTCCACTCTCATCTTGATCTTTGAAGGTGACTACGTTATTGTTGATTTCTGCTTTCATTTCACCGGTTTCGATCATCGCTTCTACTAGTTCACTAGCTCGATCGTTTGTAAGGTGGCCTATTATCATATCGATCTTGATGATCGGGATCGATGAGTAAATCGGAATCAATTTTTTGATCGCTTTTTGGGGCAAGACTTCTAAACACAATTTAACCAATCCAAAATTATTATCCTACCAAAAAGAATATGACAATTCTTAAGTATGTATAGTTGCAAAAGCGAGAGAAAAAAAAAAAAAGAAACCTTTTCAAAAGTTGAGATATGTTTCTCAGCATTAGTGATTAATTGAAGATAGTGTTCATGACTAGTTTCAGCAAGCTCATATAGGCTCATCAAGTCGAGATAGGGTTTTGAGCCGTTAGCAGTTTTGAAAGTTGATTTGAATTGAGGGTGTGTATAGGGAGGTAGATGAGGAGATGTAGATTGATAGAGTAGTGAGACTAGGATTAGTCTTTTATAACCGTCTACTTGTAATTGAGAAATCGCTGATCCTGGTGCAGAAACTGTCTGTTTTCGAAATAAAAGTCAGGTTGATGGAGATTTTGTTTTGAAACTATAATGAAGAATAAATTTAGACGGTTACCATCGTTAATAGATGGATAGCTCTTTGGTAGTTCTTTGCCATCGCTTGAACCGTTCCAGCCAGGTAATGATAAAGTAAATGATCTTGATATCGGATCGGATAGTTCTAGGAAGCTTTCATGAGTACCTTCAATAATCTGTGGGAGGGTGAGATGATATTTATATTTACCAGTTGATCGATATCGATATCGAGATGAGTGAGTTCTAAAGCCATTTCGATCGAGCGTGTTTTGATAGATATCTGGATAGAAATGAGATATATAATGAATTGATTGATTACTTATTTATAAATAAATCATGTTGGGTGGAGAATGTGTACTTTGAGGAACTCATGATGAAGGGGGGTGAGGATATTGATCGGAGCATTGGTTTTGATCAGGTTGAAGATGGGTTGGATGGCTGATTGAGGTTGGCCGATACGGGATGAGTATCGGATGAGGTGATGGACCAAGAGGTAAACTAGATCGTGGATTTGGTTAGGTGAGTTAGTTCGTTAGATTCCAGAAGGGCTGTCTTGTCTACTGACGTTGTTCTGGGTTGTTGGAGGGAGCGATGCGGTGTAGGTTTGGTTGGTTGATTTGAGCGCAGAATCGATTGGCATGGTCTAATGAGTTGTGGATGTTGTGTTCTAGTCTGATGGTGAGGATTGAGTGGTAAGCGAGTGAGTCGAGTTGAGGGTCGAGGAGTGCTTCTAGTGGGTCTGGCTCGTGCTGGGTGAGCAGGAGGACTTGCTTGTTGATGTTGTTGATTTTGTCGAGGGTGAGTTCCCCCCGACTAGCAATCAGCCAGTCGATCAAGTTTTTCTGTTCAGCTTCCATTCCAATCCAGTGGATGGCGAGCAGACTGGCTGGCTGGGCTGGAACTACACCACCGCTCGATATTTTTCTGGAGCTCGCATTGGCTAGACCGCGCAGTTGAATTTAAGTTGGCGCAGCTCAGCGCCCACCTGGATGCCATAAATATTCTGCGCAGCGGGCCCAACGGAAACACTGGGTCTATGTAGCCGACACATCCCCAACCCAAATGCCTCAATAGAGAAGCCGACCCCCCCAACATAGCTTTTGTCGGCAGGGTTGGCTTGACTTTAGTCATCCGAGGATACAACAGCTACCCTAGCCGACAAGTACGACTCTTCCAAGGAGGGCCGATGGTTGGGCCGCCGTCAACTCTAGCCGGCCATTGAACACATTTTTTTTTGAATGTTTCAGAGAAAAGATTCAGTCGAAAAACAAGTCCGTCGCAGCCGTCAAATCTTTGATCAATCTCATGGGGACGGAAGCATTTCTGCGTCGGCCGGTTACTTCTTGAAGAACGACGGACATCAAGAAGGCTTGTCGTCCAAACGTCGATTTAACTGAAAATACTTCATCAACAAACCAAAAAAAGGAAATGTCAACACTACAAATACAATTACTCAATGGATAGATTATACAAACCGTACACCTACTGAGCGCGATAGATATTGGATCAAATTTCAATTCAAACTCGGATCCATGGTCGTTTTTGGCATTTCTGACAACTTCTTTCTCGCTTTTGTTTCTTTCTGCTCGA
>LUKR01001243.1:2799-13864 GCA_019395275.1 Puccinia brachypodii
AAAAAACAAGTCATCCTAATCCGTCCAAAAGAAGCAAAATAATATCAAAGGAAAGGGAGGCACCAGAAACAAGTATGTAACAATCTTTATGTATTTATTTATATTTATAGACAAAGAGAGAGACAGAGAAGACAATCAGCCAAAACACAAAGAGACATCAAATGCAAAACAATTGAAATAAGATATATGTAGGTTCACCAAAGCCTACGAGTTTTACTTTTCTGAAAAGAATAATATATTTTTGAGAGAAAAGAGACCAACAAGCAAAAAGAAAACTGGTGATAAAATGAAGAAAACAAAACTTTCAATATTTCAGAATCCCATCATCCCAGCCATCCCAGTATATTGTTGATTCATCATTCCAGTAGGTTGAGATTGCATAGATCCCATACCGCCACCGTATCCACCAGCACCAGTAGGTTGACCGACCATCATTCCATTAGAAGGACCTTGAGTGAGCATTAATCTACCTCCGAAACCTGGACCAATGATCGGTTGAGATTCTAAAGACAGAAAAAAAAAAGTGGTTACAAACCAGTCAGTACTCAACTTGATGATCTCGAATTGATTTTGAAGAGGGGAAATACGTACCAGTCTCTTCAACCGCTTTGGCGGATCTCGTACTAAGCTCTTTCAATTGACGTTCGATACTTTCCATTCTACTAGTTTGTTCCCTCATCTGTTGTAATCGATAAGGCATGGTGTAATCGTTAAGCGCACTGAAAAGAGAGGAAGTAAAAAGTATAAGTCATCAAATAACCCGAATCGGGAGAGAGCAGAATGGGGACGTACTGTCTCCATTGTAAATCTTCAACGACGTCAGGACGAATAAGATCATAACAGATAAAAAGACAAGCAGCGAAGCATTCTTTATTCCCGATTTTAACGAAATATTCCAATAACTCTTCGACGATTTCATTCGAGTTAGAACTAGCAGCTGTGATCATAGCGTCCTTGAACAACTTATCATCTTTACTCAAGCCGATCGATTCTTGAAATTTAGAGTTCTTAGCAAAGAGTAAAGAAGCTAATCTTCTAAACTCTAATAACTCATGATTCTCTAATCGTTTAGCCAAACTGACTTGATCGAAATTCTCATGATTCGTTAATGAATCTCGTAGAGTTGCATAATCTTCTTCTTCGATTAATAGATCATGATATGCTTCATTAATAGCTGGTAGATCTAGATGTTGAACCGCAATTAAGTAGGGCTTGATCAATGGCAAATTGTCCGTCTTTTGGAAGATCTTGACGACCCTAGTATGATCGATTCGTGCAACTAGGACCGTCAAGAGATCCGTCAAAAGAGTCGGTTGTTCTTGTAGATAGAACGATAACGCTTTATAGTACAACTCGACATTGGCCACTGTGAAGAAACGACAGTCCCGTTTAATTCATAAACCACACAACCATTTCGGAAAGTTACTTCAAGAACAACATACCTTTGACAATAGTATCTTTGAATTGGCTATGATCCCAAGCATCAGCAGATCGCTCCATCATGGCCAAAACCGCGTTGTCAAATTCATCATAATGGACGTATAAGAACACCAATTCGGGCCAAAGGTGAGCTTGTTCGGTGGCCCTGATCACTTTGGGGATATTAATCCTCGACCAGAATAATTTCAGATGTTCCATCAATTTCGATGGTTTATGTTTCGCGTATAAGATCGAGAGTTCTGTGAACATTCCCATATGAGCACGTTCGAGTCCCTGAGAAAATGATACTAGCTCATTGTTAGCCTCCCCCTCGCTCGAAATAATAATGGTCTGGAAGTGAAAAAGAATATATGTTCTTGCTTACCAAGCCAGCTTCAAGTAATTGCATCAACTCCTCAAAATAACCTCTATTTTCGTAAAGTTTGACCAGTGATTGTAATTCTTCAGCATGGACGACGAGATTCAAACCACAAACCTGCGCGAGTCTAAACTCATTTTTATCCACACAAGCCGAGTTAACCTGTCTCCAAACCTGAGTGTTCCCAGCTTTCCGAGCACAATCGACTGCAGCTTGATTATCACCCAGATAGATTAAAGTGGTAGCTAATCTAGCCCAGTTAGAGATAGCCGAGAATAGCAATCGAGCCGCTTCATATAATCCTGCTTCGAAGACTTGCTCTCCAGCATTCAGTTGATCAGCTACATTTGACATCGATAAGAACTCTTCCATATCATGTAGTCGATCAGTCTTCGCATAAGCAACGCAAAGTTCGGTATCGATCTTCGGTTCTCGGAGCGTCTTTCGAGCCATTTGTAAGTATCGGACCATGTCGTCATGTTTACCTGCTCGATCCGCAGTTTCGATGAGCTCCAAATAGTTCGTGGGATCCTCGGCCTTAATGTAAGAGTCGATCGCATCCTTGATCCTCAATCCGTCTAGTTGGGCCTTACCCAATCGACTCCATACCGCAGGTTCATTGACTTTGGTCGCATATTGCGCTGCCCGGTCGATACTAACCACGTGCTCAACCAACACATTCATAGCCTCCAAATGCATCTTGTGTTTTCGGAAGAGGGTGAAAGCTTCCTCAAATAACCCATTCTCGATCGCAATTCCAGCGATCTCACTGACATCAATACCTTCAATCTTATCGATGTAACCCATCACTTTACCCTTCTCTGATCGAATGGCGGTTAATAGCAAAAGCTTCTTCAAATTCGCATTGTCGCTGAATGCCGATGGTTCCAATACGATCTTCTCCAGCATTTCGATTAATTCAATCGGTAGATCGGCGGCTAAGAAAGCCTTAACAGCCACTGAGACGTCCTCGGGATTTTGGCTTTCAGGTACAGCGGTGGATACGACTTGATCAACCAATTGTCGGCGATGCATGTTGTCAGGTTGTAAGACTTGGGCCCATAACTCGAGCTGACGGCGCTTGACGAGGTATCGAGCTTGTTGCTTGAACATCGAATTTTCGTTCGTAATTCGAATCAACTCCTCATCGCAAAATCCTCGGGCGTAGGCGATGTAAGCCAACGTAGGGTCTCGTTTCTCACAATATTTACCGACAGTAAGCGGATCGTAAATCGTATTCTCTTTGAGGAAGGCTTCGGGGTTTTGGTTACTGTCGATCAAGATCTTGGCCATCGCGTTATATAGGCCTACGTCGGTGATGCCCATTGCGATTCGCGCTTCGAGCCAGGGTAGGATCAACTTCAGTCGATTTCGCTTTTCGACTTCTTCAACTAGCTCATCTACAGGAATCGGTCCAGTGACGGACGCCAACAAGTTCTTTATCATCATTTCGTCCGCATCAACGTCTAGTAGCCCTCCAATCACCTGTGGTGCCCTCTGAGAGTTGACCTTCTGTACGTAAACCTCAATGAAACTAGTCAAGCCGTTTTGGTAGAGGAATAAGACCAGATCATGAACAAAGTCGAATCGATCACAGACAATGATCAAAGGTAATTGATCTGTTAACTTGGCTTCCTTTAAGAAGTTCTTGACTTTTTCGGGAGAATAATAATTAGATTCTCGACAGATCCGTTCGACTTCTCTGATTTGACCGGTCCTAGTGGCTGCCTGAATGTACTTGAAGTGTACCTCGGGGTCTGTGCTTAGGTTGACGATCGAGCCAAGGTAGTAGTATAGCCCTTCGAACGTCTTGAAAGATTCAAACATTTCGATGAGCCTGACCGGTCCCACAAGATCGGAGTATTTAGTGGCAGCTTGGACTACAATCTGTAAGTTCTGGCGAATGTTGACTTTGAGCATTTCACAGAAGCAATCGACTGTTTGGTCAACAGTCAATTTCCCAAAGTAGTTGACGAGCCAATCTGTGTTGAGGAGGTTCGTGTGGACCAAGACACGCTTAATATCTGAGATGTCTTCGTAGTGCTCCAGTGCCTAGAAACCCGAGAAATAGAATTTGCTTTAGAAATGTATCACGCATACACTTGAGGTTGTTATGGGAAATAGTGATCGAGACTCACGCGTTGTAATAATCCAGCCTTCTCACAAAGATTGGCGATGCTTGGTCGATCATAATGCGAAAACATCTCATTACTTAAGATCGCGTCGGCAACTTGAGGGGCATTGAGGAGGTTCATTTCCAGAAGTTTGGTTTGCAGGTAGCCTTGTTCGGGTCGATTTTCTTTCAAGGCATCCAAGAGGAAGCTGGTGGCTTGTTGGATCATATTCTGGGCCATGAAGATATCGACAACTCGCTCGACATCTACCAAAGGTCCAGTTTCATCGTTGATCAGGGAAGTTGCGAACTCTGCTCCACTGTCAGGGTTCAAGCGTGTGATGTGTTGCAGAAGGGAGGCATAGTCAGGAGTAAAGCCGACTCGTTTGGCGTAGACTACGATTTTGTTGGATTGGTCAGTCTCGGCAAAGCATGCGCAAACCTGAAATTAAAGTTTTGAGGAAAAAAGTGTCAGACTCCAATGGGCAACTCTGCTCATATAGAAGGGAAAGGAAAAGAAACCATACCTTGTTCGGAACGTTGGCACGAAGGTAGACACTGAGAGCTAGAGTCATATCATGTGCTCGAACAATATCGCCTAGTTCCTCACTGCAGTCCAACTTGTCCTCTTTGAGCCATTTCTCCAATAGTTGTTTGCGGCCTTGGACGAGAACCGGACGGGCCAACTCCAAACTCTCGTGGGTGTTCAGTTTTCCCCTTTCCAAGAGAATTCCGAAATACTGCAAGATAGGACTGAGTTGACCGGGTTGCATGGGAACAGCTTTGAATTGATCGATCGTCTGAGAAGTTCGCAGGATTCCACGAGGTGAATTGGCGGCAACCTTGGCCGCCTCTGAAAACTGACCAGATGAGAAGAGTTGTTGGAACTGTTGAATATAGATATCATCTGCTCCCGGTAGATCGGCTCTGGAGGCCAATTTGATAGCTAATTCGGGGTTCTTCAGGGTGTTGAGAACGAAAGGTACGATCGTTTCTTCATCCACCGTCACCGAGAGCACTTGCCCTTTGCGATTGACTCCAATGATACCCGAACTGGTCTCATGTTCAGCGGTCACAAAGATTGTCTCCCCGGAGATTCGATTCATGTAAATGCAGGCAGCTGTCTCGACGTCGTAGAGATGGATGAACCCGTACTTGGTGACCATGTAAATGATCTTGTGCTTTTTTGATACTTGCATTGCCACAGGGAAATCGTTGGTGGCCTCGGGAGGGAAAAAGACATCGACGGCTTTCTTGGCGAAAACTGGCTGGCCAGCTTGGTGATCGATTTCTACAATGTGGAGCTACGAGAGGTGTCAAAGAATGATATGATGAGCAGGGTGTCCATCGGTTCATTGCAACAAGGAAGAATGTGGTATTTACTTTTGCGCCCGCTGCAGTCCGAACAGCGAAGGCGAACAGTTTACTATCGGTGTTAGCACCATCCAAACGATAATCGGCAAAGCTGGCGGCATGGCCTTCGATCGATTGACTGACACCGCGATCTTTGTTGTATAACTGCATGCTGCCCTTGACCTTGAAAGCACTAGGGTTACTTGGGTTCCCAGTAATCCCGACCAGGACCATCCATTTTTCATCAGGTGAGGCGCGATAGTTGATAATCTGATGGCCGGCCAGATTAGCGTTTCGGTCGAAAACTTTGACTGGAGGAGTTGTTGGGTCTAGTGCAGCCCAATGGTAAACTGCTGTCTCGGTGACGATACCCAGGGTGGAGTCATTGATCCACTTCCAAAACGAGACGTCCTCATTCATCGCGTGTGATTTAACCTTCTGTTTGAGTTCGATATTGAAGACTTGTAGTTGCCTCTGAGCTGTGATCGGCAAGGGACATGGTGGTCAACACAAGTGATCGATAAAGGCTAGATCGAACATTCGAAAACTGACCTCGCAGGGCAATAACTTTTTGAACTGGATGCATGATTGCGCTTTCGGCACTAATCGGTCTTCGCATGACGTTGTTAGCATCGGAGAGGTCGATGATGATGACTCTACGTTGAAAAAACCAATGGGACGTGTTAGTTGGTTTGACCGACAAGGAAAACCGATTTTCTCGAGGCTTACTGTTTTGCGCCGTTGACTTCCTCACGAACACACACATAACGTTCTGATTCCATTGTGAGAGTGTTGAAGCCAATCGACGCTACAACCGACATGCCAGGTGTTAATGAGACGAATGCGATCGTGAAAGAAGAGGGTACTCACCTGGTTGGACGCCGAGAGCGGTGAGCTAATGGAAAGGGATCGATCGATTGGTCAGTCGTCTGCATGAGTACGGCATCGATAGGGGGTTTCTTACTTGGACATGTTCGCAGAATGAGATGGGCCGTTGTTCGGCCATTGTGGGGATGGATGGGTTTCCTCTGCTGGGGTGGTCAAGGGGTCGATATAAGGTGGTGGTGGTGGTTCAGCACTCGATGGTCATCAGCCTGCCCGCAGAGGAGAGAATGGACAGCAAGTATGAGTCAGTCCGCTGGTTTTCCGTTCTACGATCTCTCCATGCCCATACTCATATATGTACCTCGTTCGCTTTGTAATAATTCGTAAATTCTTAAATTCTGAAACCTGGATCGACAATCTCGTGTTGGAGTGGCTGATGGGGGAGTGCGCTGATGACGTAGCCCGACTGACAGCTGACCGCCGATCGGGTCCAGCCGACGTCATCTGGGTAGACCATCCACGAACTGCTGCATTGACTAACATCCCAAGAGACAGGGCCACCACCTTATTGTCGGTTTGCAGAACTGCATACTTCTGTGCTACACCCCCGAGTTTTCAGTACAGTAAGCTTTTGCTTGATCTTTGTGCCTTGAGCCCGACCATCACTACTGGTCTTCTTCTTTTCTATCTATCTGTAAGTTTGGAAACAGCGCCGCTGCCCGGCCATCCATCTGGATAAACTGCAGTCCGGCTTTAGAGTCCAGACAGTCCAATCAATACATCGTCGCTGCTTTCGGGGCTTAATGCTTCCAAAGGCTTACATACTGGGAAAAATCAAGGGCGCAGCGGATAAGTATGCGGTGCTATAAACTGACAATGCGGTGGTTGTTTCTGGCAGTGTTCAAGGACTTCATAATCCCTATACTTCTACTTGCCTGGTACCGTTTCTTTGATACAGACCGTCCAATCAATTTCAAACACTGTCACCACAAGAAAATTGGGAGCAACTGACCTCAGTTGACATGCATCACACTTGAATAGAGCTCCAACTCAATCTCAAGCCAACCTGTGTGTTTCCACAGTGGTACCCTCTTGTGTGCCTTTGTACCTACAAGGGGCTGACCAGGGGGTACCACACAACAGGCTGGAAGCTCTTCTCCATCTCCATGAATAGTGTTACTCAAGCTCTTCTCCATCTCCATGAATAGTGTGACTCAAGCTCTGGAATGTCAACTGGGGTCAGTTGCACCTGATTTTCTTGTAGTGTGTGTGCCCCTTGTGGACCGGACCAATGCTTTTCTACATGGAGTTTCATTGATAGTTACATTGGAGACTGTGTAAATCATAGTTGTTCAGACCTTCGAATCGTACTTTAATGCTTAAGGACCTACGTAAATAAGCCCATATCTTCAAAAGAATCATACTCATGTGGGCCACAACTCCGTGGATAAAAACGTCCTTTTGCTGTGCTACTTCCGCACAGGTACACCGAAGGACACCACTCCGCTTGGAATATTTCTTCGATCATGTGTAGGGAAGCCTCGCAGATGAGAGCAGGGCCGTGTGTGCCTCACTGCCCTCGATTTGACAGATGGGATGGGTTGGCACTAGGTGTTTCTCGTTACAACTATAATTAGAGATATCAGGCCCCTGGTCGCCGTCACCACCAGCATTAACCGGTTTGGGCTCCGACCGACTGCAGGGCAGGCGTTCCAGATCGGGGCTCTGGGCCGGGGACCGAGAGTCAAAACTTCTCGTTGTTCTGGGTAGCATCGAGCTCGATAGCGACAGCGCAAGGGAGTTCCTCAATATTCTCTTCGTACGGTTGGCGATCGTTATCGCTACCAATGATAGGCTCGTGTTTTGGGCCGACCGTGGTTGGATGACGAGAGGGTTGCTGAGCATAGCAGACATCCACGGATCCCAATTCTCGCGCAATATCGTTTCCAACAGGAAAGCTTCATGCTCTACGAGCTCCCGCTCCATATACCATCTTCTTGGGCCGTGTCAAGTGCGACTTGGGCGTGTGGTGCCAGTATGTAGCGCATGTCGTACGGTGTAAGGATCACGTCGGTTGCGGTTGCGGTTGCGGGTGGGTGCAATAAATAACCTTCGGTGGAAACACTGTTCCGCAAAACAAATGCTGATTGGAAAATCGATCAGGGGCTATCGACGATGTAGCAGAGATGGCGACAGTCACATATAGGAAAGGAGTAAGTCGCCGCCAGGACCGGAAGGTTGGAGTTAAGTTGAGGAGGACATGGGGTAGGAAATGTCGAACTATCCGTTTTTGTTTGAACGGAAAAGAATGCAAGTAGAGGCCAATCATCAATCAAGCCATTCATGATAGTCCAAAATCCGAGAAACTCACCGCGAGAAGCGTATCATGGAGTACGATAGACCAAGATACCAAGGTACCACAGTCGAATATGCGCTGTTCAGTTGGCTCGGTGTAAAATTATGTACATATTGGAATACCCGGTACACATGTGAGGGCAACATGCCCCGGCCGCCGGCGCCGGGGAAGTGTGTAAATGCAATCCGGCCGGCTGGATAGACGTCACTGCTGCGGCTTCGCGGTGGTGGACCCACAAGCCGGCCCTCACTGATTCAGAGTACAAATTCACACCAGCCTCTGATCATCTTCCCGGTAGCAACCCACCACGGCACAGACCAATCCGACGTAAGGTATGTGCCCATCTTCAACTTCTCTATCCCTTACCACCTCATTGAAACATTTACCTAGTTCCACATGATGATACAAGTAATTTGCGTTCGACGTGGATGGGCCTATTCATTTTTTTGAATAAAAGAGCGTGCACGCCTGCATTGCTTGGTCTGTCCATAATGAGACATCAAAAGATCCATTGTCTGACTCCTTCCTCCGTTCCCCCAAATCCCACCCACTTCCCCAAACTATTGAGACGGTTTACTGATCATTTATCTCTTTGTTTTGTTTTGCGACTCAAAGTTGGCCATAAATGCTTGAGCAGCCATCGTCTGACTTCCTCGCAGCTTGTAAGATGAGCGAACGAGTCATCGGCCTACGTAGGTATTTTTGCTGACTGCAAGCAACAAGACTACTGCTGTCTTGCTCTGTCGGACAATCATCCCCCTCCCTTTGCTTCGCAAAGTTGTAAAATTTTGTAGAGTAGATCTCAGTAATGCATTCATTAGTCCAACATTGGCTATATCCGCTAGATCATGCTTGGTATCAATTGATACTTGACTCGAACCCTATGATGTTGCCAGTGCTCACCAACGTATCATTTGAGCCCCACCGTAGCCGACATACGGGAAATGTTTTTCTCACTTCAAGACAGTGCCATCCAGACAAAGGTCCTCAGCTGGCTTCACCCAATCAAGGTGTTCTTAGACAGCGAGAGTTGTGAGGACGGGCTGCCTCAGGCTCCAGCCGAACCAATTGGTTACGTTGAAGTGAGACTCTTTTTGGGAGTCAGTTTACCTCGGCGGAACGCTAACTGCTCGCCCTTCAGTTACGCTTTGCAAACAGCATGATTTTTTGTCTCTTCGAAGTGACAATGAAGTTGTTAAAACATGGAAACAAGAAGGGAAAATTCCAAGCAGGAGTCAACGGTAGGAAGAAACGGTGGGGAATGTACGAGTAAAGCAACTTGTGGAGGAAGAGTGGCCGGACAATGGTCAAGATCAAGCAGCATATCTAGTCCACGTCCCTCGTGTCATCCAAGACTCTTTCTGTTGTCCGAGTAGTTGTTTCCCATTCGCGTCTCTGGGCCCATAAACACTTTGGAGCGTGGTTGAGGATAGATTGACAAGGTTCTGTTGGGTCTCTTTCTGTATTTCGGTTGTGATTTTAGAAATCGAACTGGAGTTAATGTTCGAGGAAGGTTGAGTAGTGGAAGAAGACTGTTTGCCAGCGATATTGGTTTTGAGTTTTTTGCTAGACTCGACGAGGGCGGGTTCTTCCTGGTCAGTGGTCGATTGATGATTCTTTTTCCGTTTCTTTTGTTCCTTTTTTTCTAATTTCCTCTTCTCCTTCTCCTCTTGTTCTTTAGACCGCTGTTCCAGAACTTTGAACCGCATTTCTTCTTGCTCTTCTGCACTAGGGTTAACGGTGATTGACTCGATTACCATTTTCCCGCATATCGGACAGTCGCTTCCATCGACCTGCTTGTAGCCGGGCTCTGTTAAGATGCATCCACAGTCAACGAGACATAACCATCTCAACTCGCACTTTCCGATCCCGATCCCGAATTCTTTGAGGCTGATGGGACAGATCCATGAGTTGGATTGTGTATTCTTGGTCAGTTGGACGGTTATCACATCTTTCAAGCTCCGCAAGTGTCCAGCGATCTGTTTCCCATCCTGTCCGAAATGATTTTGATCTAGCAGGAGCTCCAAGACCGATGATTTGTTGTACAGTTTTCCTAAGCGGTCGCAGACGATTGGGTCTTCTAATTTTTGCTACGAGTCCGTCGAATCAAATATAAAAAAACAAATCATTAGATTGAACAACAAGCGGTTAAACGACGATTCTGATATCGATTGAAACTGAGGAAAAGGGGTTTACCTTGGAAAGTGAACACTCCGTCCACTTGGTGACTTGCTTCGCTTGCTCGTCAACCCTACCTTTTCCAGCTCTGGTCCTGACTAGGTCGTCACGCTTCGGAATCGAGCCACCATCTGTATCATCAAGTCGAGTGAGTGGAGTTGATGAAGATGTGAGTTAGGATCATGAGCAAGCTCGAATAACGTACCATTTCCCATGGCGAGTGATTTTTGGTGGTTTGTCTAGTCTCTCGTTGTGGCGGTGAGTTCAGTGTGTGCACGGTGAGAGTCGGGCGGAGTGGATGCAGCCCCCGGGGGTGGAGAGTCTGACCGGATTATGTAAGCGTGCGAAGCAATAGCTGCGTCCGCAACCTCGCAATGAAATATTTAAATAAATACAGTCAAACCTGTCTAAGGGAATACCCCTTGGGAGAAGCCCATTGGTA
>LUKR01001245.1:0-13835 GCA_019395275.1 Puccinia brachypodii
TAGCATGCCCAGAGCTTGAGCTGGGGTATGATGAGAGCATGCTGCATGTCAACTGCAAGCAGTTGACCCATTTTTTTTTGCAGTGTATAATTGTTTTCTTTTCTTTTTATTATCATTACTTACAAGAAATTTTACCTTTAAGTTCTCCAATTCTTTCATTAAGTTGGCCTTAGTTTTGGCATACATTCTACACAAACATCCAATAATACATCCAGTATGGTTCAGGTCAAGTTCAGGTTGAATTGTGACAGACTTGTGATTGTATTAGGGCAGCTCATGTTCTGCTGATGTCAACCATCAGTAGTTGAACTTTATCAAAATGCAGCTTTTGCTTATGTAACATTAGAAGTTACGTTTGACACTGCAGCTGCTTGCATCAGCAAGCAGCACCAGCAGGAGCATTCATGTAGCTCATCTACCAAGGGAAGCTGCTATCCCTATACACCTATACACTTGGCTCCACAACCATATCAGCAAGGATATTAAGGTTGTCACATCATTGAATCAGTTAAGCAAGGGCACTTGCAAAGAGGTGCTGAGCAAACTCCCCTGGTGCAACACAATGGCACAATTGACGTTGTGAGAATAAAGGTAGGGTTAGTGGGTGGAAATGACCACTTACTGCCTTCTTCAAGAATATTTATGTGTCCGGGCTGAGTGATTATTGGTGTCTTGGCTCCGCACTGCTATTTTCTGCTAGCCTTCAGTGCTCCACATTGAGCCTGATCTATAGTGTAATAATCCGCAGGTGTATACAAAGCTTTGCCCTCCGCAATAGTAAAAGATAAGGTCTGTAAAACTCTTCCAATAATAACCCAATAAGCCGTAAGATCTAAGTACAATAATGTAGTAATCTGATAATAATGATAATTCTGCTCCTAATTATAATGATATGACACATGAGAAAGAAAAGAGAAACCATACCCCTTCCTTTCCCTCCTTCCTTCCCTCTACTGCATCTCCGTTCCCACCTAATCCTGCAGGTCCAACGCTTTCCCGCACTAGTCCGTAAGCTCTGCCCGACTCCGCTCCTCTCCGGCGCTTGACCTCTCATGTCCTCTGTCTAGCCCCCGTTAGTCAGTCTCTCACCAGTGCCTCCGCCCCAGCTTCACCCATTGGTGAAGCCCGCTTTGGCCACCCTGGTTCACCTGCTAACGCGCCACTGCTACCAGTCCATGAGTGTAGTCCACCACAGTCCAGCCCTGTCTTTCTGCTCCGGTCTGTATATCCGCCCCAAGATCCGTGATCCGTGCATTTCCGTCTGTGCACAACTTTCTGTAAGCTTTCTTAGTGTACTTTTCTAACATCATCCTCAGTGCTTATGTCACCGGAGTGCATTCCACACTCAGCTTTGTGCATTTCTACGCTCTGCTTTACCTCTGATGGACATTCTACCACACCTGCCTATATAAATCACCACAACATGTGTCAGATGGCTTGCGCTGGTCATGCATAATATCCATTAAGTCCATATAAGTGGACCAATTTCACCAAATGCTGAGTTAAGGAGCTCCCCCTAGCCCCTACAACATCATGGACAAGACAGCATCATGCTCACACGTATGCCCCTCCGTTTGGTGGGTGACTCCATAGTAATCAATGGGCTGTGGGCGCCCCCAGGGAGGTTTTTCCCGTTAACGACCCGCCAACCCAACGATTCGTTATAATTCACGTTGAGTGTCCTCAAATCTGGTGACACTTAACACGCATTAGTCACACACGTTAAGCAAATTCAGGGCGGGATTTCTTCCCTTGGCGACTCAACCCCGGTCAACTAACCAAGCCAATGCGCTCATTGACCTCGGTAAGCTAACCCGCCTCAAACGGGTTGTCAAATTTAGCAAAAATTTAACCCCACCAATGCCTCTGACTAATCTGGGACCAATCCTCCAGAGCCCGACAGAGCGCACGAGGATGGCATTTCACAATAATGTTCGGTAGATCCGGCTTACACGGGGTGGATCAAGCGCGGCATCGCGCGCGTGCCGCCGGAGGGGCCAGCAGGTCGCGCACGTGAATGTTTTTGGACTTGAGCAGGCCCATTTTAAGACCACCACGGTAAGTTCATTGTGTTCTTCCTCCAGTAGCCGTTGGTCCCAGGCTGATTGAATATTTGGTTTCTTGTCAAGCTTAGAAACATTCCTGGACCATGGCAGACTCTCTGGAAGGACTCGATCGATTATCACCGGACGCTAGCTTCTTTGAGACCGCTCTAGAGAAAACCGAAGACACGCTTGACCAAACCTCAAATAAAAAAGAGGCGGAAATTCATCAAGTCACATCGAATGGAGCATCATCAGAAAACACCGTAAATGACCCAGCTCAAGCAGCAGCGGTAACTCCGAGCAAGAGGCCTCGATTCTTTCAAAGCCCTAGCCCAGAGAGGGACGGCCCCTCTCCCCCCAAGTCTGGACAGGAGGCGCTTTTGGCAGAAAACCAGCCACAAAATTCAGACCCTCTAACACCAACAGGTCTCAAGGATGGGTATCAGCGATCAACTAGCAAGCACTCAGCACTATCACAACCGTCACCCCGGCTGAATAAAAAAAGCAAACTGACTGACTCGACGCGTTCCTCCATTACTCCAACCAAGAAAGACCTTCTGAACAATCAAACTAAAAACCTGCGCCCCATTGATTCTCAAGACCAGCCTTCCCGCAACACGGCGGATCAAGGAGAAGACTCCAGTTTGAAAAAGCCATTTTTTGCACTTCGCTCTCAAGATCACAGTGATCCTCAACCAGCAGGCCTCGACCACAAGCCTGGCGAGTCACCATGTGTAGAAAAGCCTTTCTGTCCAACTTCCATTCCCGAGCATTGTAAACCAAATCAGGCTCCAAGCCCCAACGGCAAGCCTGACCTTCTATCGCGTGCGGAAACGCCCCTATGTGCAACTACACCTGGTGATGAATGTCAACCCAAGCTAGCATCAACCCCTGATCGCAAACCTACACTTGAATCGCGTGTCGAAATCGCCTCGTTTGGAGGTCACATTGATGAAGATTGTAAACCGCAGCTGGCTTCAATACCGGATCGCCAGCCTGACTCTCAATCGAAACGCAACAGCTCCAACTATATTGATCTTACAAACTCCCCAGACTCCCCTGAGTCCTACGTCGTTTCCAAAAAGTTAAAACACGAAAATCGCGATCCTTCTTGTCCCCCAGCTACTCGCTCGTCTAAAGATACGCTGCCCTCCTGGGAAAGGAAGTACATCGGGGGTCAGTTTCCACGCGACATTGCTGGGGTGTCTTTTTATACTGAGCCGCTTGGTTTCAGAAAGTGGAGCATGTAACTGAATCAAATCCAACCTTGCATTATTTTGACTACTAGCATTTATGTGCGAAGGATATTTGATTTACTCTTCTGCTAAGTTGCGTGAAGGTGAATCGGTTTGGCTGTCAAGGAGCTCGGCAAATGAAGTCAAGAAAAATCAAAAATTAGTCTCGGCAAAAAAGGAAGATCATGTTGTCAGGTCAATCCCTTTGCTTTATGGATAATCAAAACGGCGATTCAAAGTCAAACACATGAACTGATTTCAATTTTTTAACATCTTAGACTGGAGAGTAAGAAGAATGGCGCCTTTGCCCGATTGAGCGAGACTTTTGCGAAATGGGTTGTGAAATTAATTGATCAACGCCTGATCACTTTTGAAGGAAAACTCATGTTCCCTCCAACGAAAGCTGCAATAGGTCGGTATATTTTCCCTCACTTTCCTGGTACTGTTGTCATTGCGTCAGCGTCCCGACAGGATGTACTCAGCATATGTATGTTTTTGGGATTCCTTGCAGGTGCAACGGTCCACTGTTATTTGAAGGCATATCTCCTGCGATCAGCTTTTGTTTCCCCCACCGACGTAAAGTTTGATTCCCTGACAAATCTTCAAAAGTCGAAATTGTCGACTTTTTTTAACGCGCCTGAAGCAAAAGAAGATAAAGAAAGGATTGACAGACAACAATCAATCAACACCCTGTTTGGGACTATTAATCTACTGGTATCGATTTCTAGTACGGCTATAGCCAAATCCGGTCATCGGCCCATCGCCGGAAGCTCCAAGACGGTAGCCACCACTAAAGCGGATCCCGATGCAGAAGGTGGGATCGACCAGCAAAACATCGATTTGGTTTATCAGAAAGCGACCGCACACGATATGTTTTTAGATATGCGCTCCCCTTGTGATGGGTTCGAGCTTCCCCTGCGGCCATATCAGCAGCAAGGCTTGAGCTGGATGATGAAGATGGAAGCTACACTTGAAGAGGCTAGAGAAGAGGTCTCGATCCATCCCCTATGGGAGGAGTGAGTCCCCCGGGCTTGATCCGTTGCCTGTTAGATGGTCCCTCATATGTGTCAAAATCTGTCCTTCTAGGTATATCTTTCCAGGCGATGAAGAGGAAGCAAACCGCACTAACACCTTGGACGAGAGATTCTGTAAGTATGCAGTTTGACTTTACTTGGCCATCAAGTATACTACGCGGGCAAATAAAATAAGTGTTCCCCAAGAAATTACATTCGTGATCTAACCCTACGCCTTACTCTTCAAGATTACAACCCATACATGGGCGATTTCAGCTTCGAGTTCCCTAGGGCTTCCCGCAAATGCCAAGGTGGTATTCTTGCAGACGAGATGGGATTGGGCAAAACGATTCAAATGGCAGCCCTTATCTGTACTGCTCGACCGCCTCATCACCCATTAGTAAAGCCCGAAAGTGACGATGATGATGGGTATGGCTCAGATAAAAAATCGAAGATTAAAGCCGAGAACCAGGCCGCTTGTGAAGGGGAAATCAGCCCCGTTCAGCTGGGCTCAACAAAGAAAAATTCGCCCCGCAAGTCTCGTGCTACCTTAGTCGTTTGTCCTCTAACGCTGCTTGATCAGTGGAAAGACGAGCTCGAAAGATGTCACAAAGCACTCAAAGTATTCGTGTATCACTCGGCTACAAAAGGCGCATTGAATGCTTCTGCCGATAAGTATGATGTTGTAATAACAACGTAAGCCTGTCAGTTTTTAAGCTACGTGATCACCGAGATTGAGAGTGAGTTGGTTCATTCCTTAAAGATACAACATCGTCGCAAGCGAATGGGTAACAATCGAGCCTAAGACTGGTGGCGCCGCAAAACTACATGGCTTATTCAAAGGTTAGTCAGAAATAGTAAGCCATAGCCCCCAAAAACAAGTTAGTTACTCAACAGGAGTGATGGAAGATAACTGAAAGATGCGAATTCCAGTCGATTGGTTCCGGGTCATATTGGACGAGGGACACAACATTAAAAACCGAAACGCCCAAGCATCAAAAGCTTGTTACAGCCTATCGGGAGGCAGGCGATGGGTATTATCCGGAACCCCTATCGTCAATAGACTTGAGGATTTGTCTTCCTTGTTGCATTTCATAAGAGTGAGTCTGAATCGCATCTAGCTCAAAGAACCAACATCCAGAGATTACCTGAATGTTCCCGCATTACTTTATTAGCTCGAGCCTTGGGGCAATTTTTCCTTCTATCGATCTTTCGTCACCATTCCATTCAGCAGAAAGGATCCAAAGGTATTATCTGACAATCACGCTGCCAAAATCGAGTCCAAGAGACTGACTATTTGAAATGGCACGTAGGCGTTGGTCGTCGTACAAACGATCATTGAAAGCGTCTTACTGAGAAGAGAGAAAAAGATGAAAGATTTGAACGGAGAGCCAATCGTGTCCTTACCACCCAAACACATCGATCTGGCCTATCTGGAGCTCAACCGTAAAGAGCGAATGATCTATGATATGGTATACAACAATGCGAAATCCGAATACATGGAGTACTTAGGCCAAGGAACCGTCTTGAGCAACGTGACGGCTATCCTGGCGATTTTAATGCGACTCCGGCAAGCAGTCTTACATCCTATGCTCGTCTTGAAGAAGATGAAGATGTCCGACTCTCAATCAGCTGATGAGGTTCAGACCGTCGGGAAGATGTTGAAAGAATACGAAAATTCAACTGACGGCTCCTTTGCGACAAGTCAGTGGAAAGACTTGGAGAAGAAGCTCAAAGGTGACAATGGAGATGTTGAAGTCGAAGAGCAGGAATGCGTGATGTGTCTAGATGTATGTGGTGTTTTGAAACTCCCTAAATTGTCCACTGGATTGCTGAGTTGATGCAATTAATGACTTAGGTAATGGATTCTCGAGTTTACCTACCTTGCATGCACGCTTTCTGTAAGGAGTGTGTCATGAATTATATCGAAACCAAAGCTGGAGAAAAGGTGAGTCATATGAGAAACCATTATTTTGCCGAACACCGATTTATTTGTTGGTACATGTGAATTTTCGCTCTAGACTGTTTGTCCGACGTGTGAAACGCCTTTCCAAGAGACAGGGATCGTCGAGTTTGTCATGAACCGGTCCAAAAACGCATCGAATCCGTCCTCAGTACCCAGTACACCAGGAGGACCATCCAGCGCTGTGATGAGTGAGGATGAAGCCCCGGATAGGAAAACCAAACCACCGATCAAGTCTGACGCTCAGCCGAACTTTTCACGTGCTATGGATGATCTTGATTACGAAATCCCTGTCGAAAACATTCCAAAGTCGCTTGGTGATGATGAGGACGATCAACTGGGAGGAGGATACTTGAAACGGAATGATTTCATCTCTTCGACTAAATTGGAAGCCTTGGCTGATCACTTGATCAAAGCACGAAGAACAGATCCTGGATTCTCGGCAGTTGTATTCAGTCAATTTACCGGGTTTCTAGACCTGATCGAGCAAGTTTTAAAACGGGATAAGTTCAGGTAAATCTTTAGACATGGAATAAGTTTTCAGACTCCCATGTTGACCCAACATTGACAAAAACAAACTCTTTCTACAGGTTTGTAAGACTCGACGGAACCTTATCAACACGGAAACGGAAAAAGGCTTTGGAAACTTTCAACGATCCCAGACGGCCTTGTATCTTAGTTTGTTCCTTGAAAGTTGCAGGGGTGGGGCTGAATTTGATCAAAGCCAATCGAGTTTACATGATGGATACCTGGTGGAATGAAGCCATCGAAAGTAGGCCACAAATTCTAATTCTACCCATCGACCGAATTACTAATATTAACCTTGCTACCTTTGCCCCTGTTTGAATATGCCCTCTCTAAGATCAAGCAATTGAGTGAGCGAGTTCTATCAGTGTAAAAACCCCCTATTCTTTCCTTGAACAAAACTTGCTAATCATATTCACTTGAACATATGTTCTCTTGAAATTTGAAATAGTCGAATCCACAGATTTGGGCAACTGAAACCCACTTACGTCGTCCGGTTCTTAATTAGCAACAGTATAGAAGATCGAATGTTGTCGATCCAGAAGAAAAAGAGAGCCATCATTAATGATGCTTTGGGTGGAAATAAGACTTCGAAAGCTGGTCAAGCCCGAGCATTGGAAGATTTCCAGGTATCATTTTCGCTCTGATAATAATAATTAAAAGAATGTTTTATTTTTTCCAAAATGGCCTCAATTCCCGCACTGATCCGCTTGCTTTTCTTGACTGCTTTGATTCAGGCTATCTTTGCGGATTAGATTCTTATGTCATCTTCATCTTGTCCTGGGGTGGTCGGGCCGTCTCAATCTTTCCTCCTGGGGCAGATATCCTAACCAGGATAAACCTTAATTGTCTATCTCATCCCGTCTATATAGATGCGCCAAGCAAGTTAAATTTTTGCATATACATGCCTCCACACAAAACACCGCCAGTTACAGTCCTTTTATCAATGTGCATTTACTTGGTTCCATGGGCCTACCAACTTCTACACCCCTTTCTGTTCGGTATGTATCTTCTGAACACGATGGATGGTGGGGCGGATTGGTCATGAAGATCCAGATCCATCTCCGTTGCAAGAGCATATCTCAATCTTTGTGTTTTGAATTGTCGGCTATTGGACCCTGTTATGGCTCTGCTTGGTCTCTCCCCATCCCGCGATTATTTCAAAACATGAAATTTTGGGATTTGTGTATGCTTTCTTCTTATGCCCGTGATAGAATTCACTTCAACATCTCAAAGTTGTAGTGAGCTTGATCGCGTTATTATACCATGATGGTGACCCATTACATGATTCATGGAGCTTGCTGAGGTTTTCCCAACTCAACAAACAAGCCTGGCCTCCCCTTTCCGCCCAGCCCGTATGCTGCCTTTACGCAGAAGCGCTTCCCATATCATGGCTCGAGGCAAGCGAAATGCAAGGAAACCATTGAGATGGACTTCAAACAAAACAAAACAAACAACAGGAAACACGGGATATATCTATGCTTTTTGCCAGTGACGTTTTTCGCTGTTGACTGCTAGTCTTACCTAGCTATTGAATTTTTTAATTAACCGACTTCTGGCCGGATTACCCCCAGGTCATGCCGATGATGCCCTGACCGTGACGGGTAGAGCATTGGCTATTCCCTCAAACTACATGCGGATTGCTGATTTCTATTGTGTCCGATTCCAATTGTCCTTTAGAAACTTTCTTCTACATCAGCTTGTCTCTTCATCCATCACCCCTCTCCCTCTCAACATCTCGTTTTCCAACCGGGTATAGAATGGCAGCACAAAGAAAGCCGACGGCTCGGTCTTCTTCTGATGTCTTCAATCACTCAACTCCTCCGCAATTCATCGCCCCATTCTCTCTTCCTCCCTTGCGCTCACAACACCCACCCCACAGGGTGTCCAATCTAAGCAATCAGGCAATCGACGGGAGTTTCTCTAACCAGTTTGAAAGATCCGGCAATCCTAACAGTAATCCCGAACCTAGTCATTCGCCAGCGAGTACAAAATCTATTTATGAATCAGGCCTTTCCCCCAGAGAACTCGCGCATGAACTAAGAAAGGAACCGTAAGATTTCACTAATTCATCTTCTCAGCTTGCAAAGGCGAGATGCTCTAGAATATTTGCCCGTATCCTTATCAATATACTGATTGTGGCAAACATTCCATAGTGACTCAAAGCTGACCATCAAAATTATAGTCAAGTTGCGGTTAAAGCTTTCAACTGAACCATTACGATGGCTAGAGGAATTTCTCCTGGATCATGAGGGTTTAAGCGCGCTGGAGAACGTTGTCAACCAAAACTGCTCCCCTTATCTATTTGATAAGGACGGCCCATATAGCCGAAGTCCGCTTGGGGAAGAAGAAATGAATGGACCAATCCAACTAGAATTGATGAAATGCTTGAAGGTTATAATGAATGCAGACGTGAGCTTGGAAGCTTCAAAGACCCCGAGGATGCAAGTTAGTTGGACTTGCCGAGCACTGATTTTCAACTCTCGTGCCTTGCGGCTCGAAGCTTGGGTTTGAACAGGTGTTGAAACTCAAAGGTCTCATTCGGTGGCTCGCATTTTCGTCTTTCGCTCCCTCGCCCTCCTACAAAGCCAGAATTCACGCGTCCGAAATCTTGAGCGCGATATGCTCCTTGTCGCTGGAACATGGCCGCACTGCTGTCGTTGAAGGATTCCTGAGTCTTACGTCGAATCCGGAACATGCCTTCCATGGATTGATCAATAGCCTCGGAGCTGAAAGGACAGATGAAATTGAATCTCGGTCCGGAACCCCTGACCCTCTTCAAGCTGTGGAAGCTGACTCTGAGGACTTGGGCTTAGTTTGGGAGTATCGCTGTCGAGCCTTGGGGCTCTGCAATTCGATCGGCACCGGGGGGCTTTACTGGTATGGCTTACTGGTCAAGGCGGACATCAACGATGCCATATTTGTACGTCTCCCAACGCGAAGCATCGTGAATTCTTGACGCAAGCTGATCAAAACGCGCATCTTTCATCGCCCACAAACCGGATCCTCAGAGGCTCGGTGGAAATGATCCCACAGCTGCGTTTGCGACTCAAGCTGAAGTTTGGAATGCGAACCTGGGTGGTCCTGACTCCCCCCTGTCAAATAACAAGTCAGTAGATAAGGTTGCCCTTAGAGATACAAAAGACCTGGGCAATCAGTCCCCCAAAGAAATTGAACATCTGGCACTCTTTTATCTTTGTGTGAAGGCCCGAATCTTCTGTTACCTTACCAGACTCCAGCTTCCACTGGTCGCACAGCTCGATCAGGAGTCTTATGCGTTTGATCAATCAATTGGAACCTTCCCAAAAATCGGAACTAGAGAGATGGTCTCACATCGATGATTCGATAAATGCCGACCCCCCAAATGCCTTTCAAAACTTGCTCAAACAGGTAAAGATAGTATTGCTTTAATAAAATTTGCCCACCCCCTTGGAATGAACTTACCCTTACTCGTTGTGAAACCTTTTTCTCCTGAGTAGAAATCGAGGATCGGGAGTCATAGCTTCAAAAAGGCGTCCCCATGGACCGATGTTACAGCTATGAAACCCGCAAGTCTCTACTTGAGGAATCATATGTGCCTTTTTTTGTTGGGTCTGAGTAAAACATAACATTTTTCTTTCGATCCAAGCAGGCCGATAATGTCCACGAGGAAAAAAGTGTATGCAACAATTTACTTCGGAAATATTGTTTAAGAATCACTTGATGAAAAAGTGCGATAAATTTTAACTTGGGATTTTCTTTTCTCTTATCTTGAAATGTAGAGCCACGCGAAGTGAAAACCTAAATTGACTAATGTTCTTTTAACTCTTCCCATTTCAATAATTTTTTTACTGAATTTCTTCCTTTCCTGTTGCTTGCTGGGGGCGTGAGACAGAATCACTACCGAAATGGACTTTAAAAAGATGCACGCTCCTCCACCTCCACCCCCACCCCCGCCGCCGCCGCCGCCGCCGCCGCCACCGCCACCGCCGCCACCCCATATCCCTCCAAAATTCACTTCAAGCACAAATCTGGCAATACCAACTCCTCCGAAACCGCCAATCCTTGTTAAAGCGCTGTTTGCTTCATCAGCACCTGCTCCACCACCTGCCCCGCCCCCACCACCCCCACCACCACCACCATTTGGATCTTCTTTACCCTCCTGCCCAGCACTTCCTTCTCAACTGTCGAAACCCATGACGAATAGATCTCTGTACAGCAATTCGATGACCAGCGTCACAATAGATTCTGTGACTTCAATGAATCATAGAACGTTCAGCATGGCAGAGACATTGGAGCAGAATGGCAACTCTACTGCCGCACCACGGCCGATGAAACTCAAGGCAGGTCGATTTTTTTTCGTATGATCTTGATTGATGATGATGTTGCAAATACAAGTAGAGAGATTCATTTGATCATCTGACCCTTTTTTTCCTCTGGCAGCCTTTTTTCTGGAACAAAATCCATATCCCTCACCAAAACACAGCTTGGAACACATCCGGAATCGAGCCAGTTCGAATTGATCTAAAGAAACTATGCGATGAATTTGCAGTAGAAGCTTCTGGCTCGGACTCCAAAAATAAAGAGAAAAGTGACTTGCATAATGGGAAAATCACCACTCTTTTGGAGATCAATAGGGCAAATCATATAGGTGATCAAAAAAAAGTTTTTTTCTTGGCTTCCTTTTTTGGTTTAGAGATCAATTCAATTCAATTCAATTTTCCACTGACGAAGCTCTTGTTCCTTCGCTTCAACTTATTTTCCCTTATCGATACGATGTGAAATTTAGCTATCTTGTTGGCTAGCTTGAAACTTCCGAATTCCGAAATCAAGCAGGCCATCCTTTCATTGGAAGACGACTTTCTTTCTCTTGAAACACTCAAGGCTCTTCGGGTGTTTTCACCTTCCCCTGAAGAGGTGAGCTAGCCTTCCAAACAAAATCAAAATTCAACCACTGAAACCCCCTCCCTTGGAGGGATAGTAGAAAATTAATCATCTATTTCCTTGTGACTTGACGGTTGTAGATCAAGACAATGAATCTTTTTACCGGAGATCTCAGTCAACTGGCAAGCTCCGACAAATACTTTTTCAGTGTAAGACTCGACTCATATCAGAAATCCAATCTGAATATTCATTCTGATGCGCCGAAAATTTGATTTGAAAGATAAAAGATGTTCCTCGTCTACAAAGTCGGATCTGTAGTATGATTTATAGACGAAAGTTTGAGAGTGAGATTGAGGAGCTCGAACCGGAAATGAAAGTTTTAGAAGTGGCTACCCGGGAGGTTCACAAGTCAGCAAAACTGAAGAGACTCCTCTTGGTGGGTGGAAATCAGTCAACATGAACAATACCCTCCTCCACTGCCTTTCTCATGTATAATCTATCTTTATTTATTTTGTCCCCCTTTTAAGTATGTTTTAGAAATCGGGAATGTGTTGAACTCTAATACCTATAGGGGCAAAGCCATGGCTTTCGAAATCAGCGCTTTACTCAGAGTGAGTAGAACACCTCCGCATCTTCTCACCACGATTGAAATCTTGACTGACTCGCTGAACACTTTCCGATCAAAAAAGCTTAAGGAAACAAAACCGAACAAAAGCAGCAGTAATTCTAGCATAAATCTTCTTGAGTATTTGGTTCTACAGATACAGAAGAATTCACCAAGTTTATTAGATTTGAACGACGAATTATCTCATCTCGAGGCTGCTTCACGAGGCAAGTGAGCCGTCAAAATGACTGACTGAATTTTTGAAGCGCCTTGGCCTGGAGGGCTAATGTTTTTGGGGATATTTTTCAGTTTCCATTGCGGATGTTGTTAATTCGGTGAAGACTTTGGTAAATGGAATTGATCAAGTTAAGGAAGAGATCTTACAGGCCCGATCCGCGACTATCCCGATGAACAAACAAGACCAATTCGTTTCTAGGATGGAAGTATGCTCAATTGTCTTCTACATGTATACATCACAATCCAAATCTGTTGAGATGCTGAGGTCGATGGTTAAAACTTCTTAACATATTGAATAGGTCTTTTTGAAGCATGCAGAAGTACTGATGAGCTCCAGCCAAAGCCAGATGTCAAATCTGCAACGCGAAATGGATGGATTGGTCAAATACTTTGGACAAGAAAGTAATCGTCTAAAGCCGGAGGTCTTGTTTGGAACCTTAGCTAGATTCAAATCTGATTTTGAGGTTTGTCTTTTTATTTTTTATTTTTGATCTGAAGAGGCCGATCAATCAAGTACTAATTGCTTAAGACCATTAATTGGTCGGCGATCAGCATGCAATCGCCGATTTGGATCTGGATGATGTACAGCAAGGGGATTATTCAGTCCACGGTCCCCTTGGAGCGCTTGATCAAGACACGAACAACAAAGTGATCGATGACCAGACAGTGGAGGTGAGATCACTACCGAGTAGAACAATGTGTTTATAAGGGGGACCCCAAGTTGATTGAACTTGAATTTGTGTTCTCACCTATGATGGTATGGCCAAACGTCCAGGCTATTTCCTCAAGTGATAAAGTTCCGAGTACTCCTATCGGACAAGGGAGATTTAGGGGAGGTACGACTCAAAGCAGACGTCGAGATTGTGGACGTATTGGCACCGGGGGAGGTATGGTGGTTGGATCGGCAGTAGGGAAAGGTGGACTGGATCTGGCGATTAGAGAGATCAGAACCGGCGGTTCAAGACTTCGTCATCGTCCTCTCTCAAATTTTTTTCAACGGGAAGTTGAAGATAGTCCGACACCAGCTTCTAGAATTTTCCTTACTGGCTGATCATGATCAGCTCACCCTTCGTCTGTATATTAGATATCGTGGTTTGCACTTGATCAAAATGGATTTGTTCCTCAGTTCTTGTAGTTTCTACCTTCAATGTAAATATGTATGTATACATAAATATTCAATTGCGCCCAAGACTCAGGCTCTCTTCAGAACCTCTTCAGCCAGATCGATGGGCGGCTATAAGGAAAAGTAGGATCAAATATTACGGGTTTTAAGTTTTCAGATTTCCCATATCTGATACCCCCTATCAGAGTACCCTATCCAGTATCCACACGCGCGCCTCGCCAAATAAT
>LUKR01001249.1:1287-13825 GCA_019395275.1 Puccinia brachypodii
CCCCCCCCCCCCCCCCCCCACACACACACACCATATTACAGCTGAGGGAGCCCAATTTTTGAAGTTTTACACAAAGAAAAAAAGTACAATGTGCAGGAGGCAGAAATAAGGTGACTGGATTTGAATTACAAGAACATGCACAAGATCTGATTATATGCTGACAAGAAATGGGGCCTGTTTGCTCTATGAAAACAACATTTGAGGTTGCATGGAAGTTTGGCTACACCAAAACATCCAAATAATCATAGTGCAAGGCAACCCACTTTGGCCATATCTCTTGCTTTGCTAAAGGGTTGGTGCTACACAGCTCAGCACAAAAGTATTGAGGGACATTGTTATGTTAGGCAAACCAGACAATGCTTCAACTGTGAGTCTAATCATTCCAGGAGAGAAGGGAATTGGGCTTGGGGTTAAGTTTGCCAACTCATGAGGCATAGTGATATGGGAATACACTTACATGAGTTACTGCTCCTTGAATTGTTTCATAAAAACTGTCCAATACTTGATATTCTTCAATTAGAGTGTGAGATATCTGAAGGGTGTAGAGACTCTGTCTTGTAGTACTGTTGACAATGTTATTAATGATGATGATAATGTAGTACTGAGGCTCTGGAGGAGGAGACTATACTCTACTCTGAAGTAGAGAGCCACAGCTGAGTAAACCTGTGACCCACAACATAACAAAGGGGAAAAGATCCTGTTTTTGTTGATATAACTTTTGAGTTCCCACTATCAATTTACCATAATTCTTGTGAGGTCCCACATGTTAATCATTTTTGATTTATTTGATTGCTCAGTTGGTCAGCCCAACATTTTTCAGTCCATTTTGCCACAGCGATGTATTCAAAGTGTCTTTGAAGCTTATCTAATTGCATGGTCAACATGTCACATCTGTTCTCATGTCATTCACACATACCACTAACTATGCCGCTAGAGCCTGCATGATTCTATTGCTGCAAGTTCAGCCTCTCTCCAGCCGTAGTTAACCTAGCCGCAAGGAAGACAGGTGCTGGCCTTTATTATGAAAGTAAGATCAAGTCATTTGGTACTATGGTTGTGAAACATGATTCAGTTGACTATGACATCATGACTGTCGCCTTTGCCGCTATTTGGTACGTGGGCATAAAATCATGCACCATATCACAACAGATCGATGCAGTGACAAGACATTCCTTGATTAATATTATCTGCGCGACAAACGCGCGCCAAGGTTGCGCGATTGGATTAACCTTAAATGATTTTTACGGCCCGAGAGAGACAAGGATTCGGATGAGAGCAGCCATCTTATCCGATTCACCAAATCCAACTAGGAAGGACTGAGGCACAGTTCGGCATTGACCAATTTGGAAACAACCCCAAAGAAACCATTTTATCCGATTCACCAAATCCAACTAGGAAGGACTGAGACACAGTACGGCATTGGCCAATTGGGAAATAACCCCAAAGAAAATGTGAGAGACAAGATCTGGAGAACGGAGTCCCAGTATGATCATCTAAGGACGCTGAGGGGAAAAGGCGCAAAGCAACATACCCGGTAATTAGGCAATCTCTAAGAAAAACATTGGGATCAGGGGGCTTTAATGTGGTATGTTCTTATGCATTGTGTCTTAAGACTATATATCAAAATGTAGTGTGTGTATAGTTGACGACGAAAGAGTTTTAAAGCATCAGCAGCTGATGAAAAGTGCGCAAGGAATAGAGATAACTTTGACGGACCAAGAATGACGGAATCTCCACGTAAAAACATCTTTGAAATGAAACGATCCTTGTTGACTGGTTTTTTGTTTTTGCCTTTCGGGAGTTCGGTCCACATCTCTTTCACGTTAATCAGTACCTATAGTTGGGGAGTAATAGGTTGGCAATAATGTTAGTCAAAAGATAAAGATTACATGTGTGTAACAAGTAGACCGACATCAATCAGTCTAAGGAATCAAGCACAAAACGCGATCAAAGTGTTATTTATACTCAGACGGGTGGTAATGAGAGCTTCAGGGTGGATGATCATCGCCAGGGTGGAATGAAGAGGAATGCACACACCCTGAGCTCATATCCAAGCGGTCTCTCTTAACTCTCAAGCACCTTCTAGGACATATGGAGACGATATGATCGTGTCGTCCATCTTAGCGTTGGAGTAAACCAGAGAAACGATGGAAAAAAAGCAGTGATAGAAGTGCGGAACAAGAAAAATTGGGAATGATATCGATCTTTTGGGAGACTTGCCATGTTTGAATGTCGATCAAATGCCTTCACACGCGCGAGTAGTTTCCGGTTGTTCCGAAGAGCGATTAGGATCTGAGTGTGGTTTTTGACGCTCGACTGCAGGACTTTTTTTTTGGAATGAAAAGGGAAGCCGATGAAGGGGGTATCAGTAATGGCCAATTTTTTCAGTAGATTGTGGCGGGTGTGATCTAGGATTGAGGTTCCAACCTGATAGCGGTCCAGTTGCGATCTCGTGTTCTTCCAACGCTCTGATTTTCTCCTCGTCTAGTTCAGATTTCGGCACGTGGGCGTATTGACTGTCGAGCAGAGGTGGAGAGAGCCCATCAGAATCGTCGAATCAAGCTATCGCTTTGCTTGCCCATCCTGGATACATACCTCATTGTGTGTGACTGTCGGAAGGTGAGGTTCGGTGGAAGGGGACTTCGCTATGTCTTGAGTCTTGTGTCTGGTCTTGGGTTAGTTGCGCGGGACACGCCTGCCGCGTGGATCGCACTCCCGCAGCAAGGCGGACTGCGGCCGCGGGACTACTAAACTTCCCATAGAGAGCGTAGTGTAGGAAAGCCGGGAATTTAAAAAAGTAACTTGTTGCGTCAGGCCCACTTTTCGCATCTGTGCTCATTTTGTTTCCTCTTGCTGCATTTTTCAGCTTTGGTATTTCGGTGTCAACTTACACAAAGTATATTTGGGCTTTCATTTCTGACAATGTGCTCACTCGCACTCCTAGTGTCAAACTGACGACCAGCATAACTTCAAAATAGGCAAATGAGATTACTTAAAAAGATCAACGCAGTGTTCATTAACATTCATATAGACACAATATTGAGGAGCCCCGATTGAGTAGTTATCAAAAAAAAGAAGGAAACGATGGACCAAGCGAAATGAGCGAAACGAATGTACAAAAGTGCAATCCTGAAAAAAGTTATCGAACCTGGACACGTAAGTTTTTCAAGAACTCTGGAATACTAGTGAAATTTTGAAATGTAGTAAAAGAGGTTTGGGAAACAGTTAAATCTATTATAGGGGATTAAGTTTTCTTAGAACCCTGAGGGGGTGTATGTAAAATTCTAACTGGGGCTCCTGGGATGCTTCTATCTCCATGTAAATGTGAGTCCTTTGCAATTGCACTAGTTGAGAAAGCGTTGGCAGGGAGATCGTTTTGGGAGCCCCGGTTCTTCGGTTGGGAGTCTGTTGATAGAAGGCTTGTTCCGAGAGAGCCTGAGGTGTCTGATAAGGATAATTCGGCGAGGGCCTTCGTCTGGCCAACTGGAAGGAGTGTGCCGGACTCCGTGTCTGTGATGGTCTTGGTCGAGTTATAGATATCAACATCTCGAGCGTAGGTTCCACCCTTACCATCCTTATAGGTGAATGACTGTATCGTCCTTCCGAGACCACTTAGAGCCCGACCATCACTATTTAAAAAAAGTTCACCAGCCGAGTCTTGCGTAGTCTCAATACCGATCTTACCCAAGCTTGGACACAATGGAAATATTTGGGACCGGCTGTATTTGTGGTTGAGGTGTCCGACCACTTTGGTTGCTGGCGGGACGGATAAGGCGCTGAGCGTCAAGTTGAAGGGGTAGCGGAACTCGTCGATTTTTTCTGCAACATCACCATGGGTCGAAATACTGTTACCTTGACTTGACATCACAACCGACTATCAAATCGTTGGATAAAATGTGGGGAAAAGAAAAAGAAAGAAAAAAATATCTGGCTGTTAATAAATGGAGGGATCGCGCCTTTGCGTTTGTGGCAAGCTCGTGACTGACTTGGTAAGCAGCGCCAGGTCCCCAGGACTGTTGGTTGATGAAACTCATATCTTGCTCGACTTTCACAACTTGTGATCCGCTGGTACCAGTGACGACACTACTAGATATCGATAGTTTTCGGAAGCTATGGGTAGCAAAGCTAACCAAGTTGTTGGGTTCGATGTTAGGTGGAACGCGGACATCTTTAGGTACGTCTACGGTCGTCTTCGAGTCCGTGAAATGAGTAAGAATGCTACCAGTCGTACGAACGCCACTGGGATCTAAACTCATGAAAACAGAGGCACTGAAGAGCCATTCCTGGTTGATAGAACCGTTTTCACCTTGTCCTTCCACAAATATGGTAAAATTATGCGCTTTGGAGTTCGAGAGGAGTGGGGCGAAGGGCGAGATGTCGATCACATAGGTGGGCGCGTCGAAGGCACCAATTGCAGCGATAGGTCTGAGGGGTTGCGTTAATCCAGAAAACGTCAATGTTGGACCTAAATTTTGACAATCAAGCATCAATAGACTTGGAGACCGCTCACCTCCACCAAGTCAACAATATTCCGCCAGTGTAGATCACAGGGAATGGATACGCAACCCCGGCGAGACGATTATCTAAAATTTGAATAAATTGGGAATATCAGTTGACTTTTACTTGATAATAACTAATGAAACATTGATTTACCAATCCAAACTTGGACTTCTCGGAATGAGCCTTTGCCAGTGGCAGTGCCGGCATTTGTTGGATCAAGTTTGATTTGATATTCATCGGGAACATTGGTGTACTGTGGATATATTACTTGGTTAGAAAAATGGATAGCAATTTTGCCTTTCTTTATATGGAGGAGCTTACCCAGAACTCATATTTAAAATTTCCAAAACGGTGTTTATTCTATGAGCAACTACTTTACGGAAAAGACTTGGGGTAACCGCCTCTAAATTGCTTACCTCTTCTTTCCCTGATCCACTGGCGAACAGTTCCAAGTATGCTGTCGCGACGTTCTGATTTTCGAGGCAGGGAGGGAGGATATTAGCTTCCAGAGCTCAGACTGATCAGTAACTCCAATAGTTGAGTACGAGTGATCTTACCCGGGGGAAAGTGAGAAGTTTGGTCATATTATTGCCTGTGCCTCGGCCCACATTGATTATCCTGTCTGCTTTCTTGGTTGCCGGGAACTCAGGAGTGGGTGGATAAAACTTGGCGGATAGGGTCACTTCAAAGTTACCAGTCAAGTTGAGCGCCGGGTCCACAGTGTTGCCGATGTCCAAGGAGAATGAAGCAGGACGAGATAGAAGTGGCATGTATTTTGACATATCGCGAGTCCTGAAAGAGGAATTCTTGTTAGCATATCCTCTACAGTAATTCTGCAAGTTGACTTGAGGCTCACACTGTCCATATGATCCCCTCTTTCGTTGGTTCGGCTTTACGAATGGTTTCACTGTTCAGCTCTGAAGAATTTGATCAGACGGCTTGAAAAACACTAAAATTACCTGTTGATGTCCTCCAAACTATGCAAACAAAATTATGGAGGCCATTAGTTTCGGAGGCCTGTAATGATAAGAGAAAAAGCGTACCTTCTATGTCATCTAGATAGAGCATCTAAACAAATGAAAGGAAATACCAAAGACCATGAGGATTCAGGGAGAAAAAAATGCATATTTGTTTGGATTCAGATAATGTTGACAAATGCTTACTCCAATCCTGTCATACTGTGTCCCAACAGAAGCTAGTCAATCAAGGAGGGAGAAAGAAATTCAGTTACTAGACGAGGAATGCTGCTATTCTTTGTGATCGAAGTACTCAACTGGCTGTCAAATTGAAAATAACGGATGCCCAACTTCCAGCTTTTCCGCACCCTTTGGGTGGTGAATAAGTTGCATTGGCAGGTTTTCCCCAAGAAGTAACGAAAGTCTAAAAGATCCCAGTTGGTAAGTCCTAATATCAAGTTCGGAGTGTAAAGCTTATAGCTCATTAGGGAAGGCGAAACAACCTACGTGTTCCAGGATGACAACTTCGCAGGGTTTGCTTTTAGGGACTGATGGTGGCTACGAAAGAGCCGACAAGAGTGTGGAGCGGATCCCATCCAGCCATGCGGTCAGCTTCAAGACGCGTCTAGGATGTGCCACAGATTTAGAAATGGACGTAAGTTATGAAAATCACTCACCTGTCGGACCTCAAAGTTGAGCAGAGGATTAGGTCTATGAACGGCCTGGCGAGAATGTAATTGTTTAGACGAGCCGTGATGAGTATCATCGCCATGTGCAAGGATTGAGGGGTTGAGTAAGACCCATAAGGCAATGCATGAAACTGGAATTCTGAACATATATAACTAGGCAGCTAGGAATGGTGCGAAAGATTAGAGGAGGGAGGCTAATGACTTTTCAGGCGGGGGATGGGACAAAGTGTAGGTACTTCAGTTCCTAGGCAACGGCTCCTGCCACAAAAAAAGGCTCGTTACCCCGCCTTGAAATCCACCATATACCAAGAGTGATGATTGAGGAGAAAGAAAAGTTGGGAAGCTGATAATCAAGTACAGTACATACAACAAGCTAGTGGGAATATGGTTACAGCCATGTGCTAGCGCTGAGGGATGTATTCGGCTGTAATTCGTGCTAGCGTACAGATTCAAGTATAATCGAGAGGCGGAGTATGGTCGCTCGGCGGCATTATGTAGCCGATTTTTGGTCAGTATTTTAAGCATTTATGTACGGTTCCATGTGGGCCCCTGGTCCCCCGTCATGCCATGCATGCTTGGGGGCAATGAGCTGGTCGTTACTTCGGCGAATCGTCTCCTTATGGCGTGCATAGGGACTCGCTCACCTCACTGGGATTCAGGATTTACGTGACGGGTGCCCGAAGATACAGCCGGATGAAAAGGCTCTTGAAGCGTTCGCGCGCAGTGTCGATGGAAAATATCACAATGGTCGTAAATAGAATTTCAGCCAGCAAGAATGGGAGAGAGGAAGAATTGAGCATGACAAGAATGATATTAAATGAAAAAAAAAAATTGAACCCAAAAATAGTTTGAGCTTGGTGGAGGGAAAATCTGGAGTCAAAATTGGAATGCCACATGTGCCAAGAAATGCGAGCTTAACTAAGTCCCTCGATCTCCGGCGTCGCGAAGCGACTTTCCGAAGGAGGGGCTTATACCCAAGCTGGCAAAATACCCGGCACTCGAAGTGCAATTTTGCCTTTCTTTACGTGTCCTCTTGTAGCGATCACGCCAACAGCCCTGACTCTGATCCAGTTTACTCACAAGAAGTGCTAGGATGTTGGCCACTAGCTCATTTTTCATATACATTTTTAACCATCAAACTGGATTTAAAAAAAATGTTGAACACAACAAAAGAGAGAAAAAATATCTGCGCCTTTTTGGTGGCGGTTTTAGTCCAGTCTGACAGTTGTCTGGCAGATGGGCTGCATGAGGTTGATAATCCCATGGATTGCTGACACTCCAGATTTGTCTTGAGGTGAGATCAAATAACATATGTCAAACTAAAAAAAGGTACCCTTAGAGAGTATGGACAAGACCAAGGGGCTGTTTTGACAGGGGTTAAATCCGCCTGAGCAAAACTAAGCATCTTTTGATTTTTTTTGTGTGATTTAAGCAAGCATCTGGGGAGCTGCAACATCTAGGCTGTGGGTTGTGGCTAATTAGATACAGACAGAAAGTTCTGTCTACTCAGAATTTCCATAACTAGTACCAGAAAAAAGTTAGAAAAACTGATATTGGCTCCCAGCCAAACTGGGTTTTGAGTGCCGGGTATTTTGCAAGCTTGGGTATAAGTCCCTCCTTTGGAGGGTTGCTTTGCAACGCCGGAGATTGAGGGACTTTGTTAATTTTGCAAGAAATGACCCACTCAAGACATTTTTCAAACCATCTGGAGGTCTTTTTTTTCAAGATTTTTATTTCTTATCATTCATTTTGGATCTCATACTATCATTCCACAGCCTTCATATTTTTGTGAGATTTTTTTTTTCTGTTTTTCTTGTTTATTTTTTCAGATCTGCTTTGCGCACCCTTTTTCTTGGTTGACCTGACATCAAACTCAGGGGTGCGCCGGGCTGTAAAATACTTTGCACACCACACATCATTTTTATTTTTGATTTGAGAAACCATACATTTTGAAAATGCCAAGCAACAGAGGGGCCCTCCATTAGTCCCCTGTTAAATTGTTGCAACCTGTGGAGGTCAACTTTGGGAGGTATAAGTCAAGTGAAACATGAAATTGACCACAGACCAAGCTAGCATTTTGATTTCATTTCAAACAAAGGGCACTGAAAAAAGTTTTTCCAAATGAATTACTGTATATTATGTAAGGTATCTACTGTTAATTGAGTATCTATTCTAGACTTAAGACTACTGGTGATGTAGGAGTGTTGTCAACAAATCTACTGTTCCATTCATTTTGGTTTAACTTTATAACCTCCTCCCATCATTTAGCCTCTTCAGATCTACAACAGTACACCACGGGTTGAATTTTTTCAAGGACTTGCGCTGGCTTGACAGCGGGGTTGAAAACTGGTCCGCACTGACCCATCTGCCCTGTGATTAACAGCGGAGATGGGTTGGGCCCACATTTGTCTTACCCATCTGACCCAAATGTCGCCACCACTTCCAATGCATTGTGTTGGACCTGGACTATGGATCTCCCAGCCAACACCATTCTGCCATGGTGAGCAGGCCCACAGTATTGGTGGTTTGAACATCAGACCAGTTGTTTGCGTCAGCCAAGTTGGCGCATTGACACGTTGGCCTAACCTCCAATCAGGATCCATTGGTGAGGTTGGGTCAGCCTGAATCTACAAGTCTAAGAAAAATAAAAAAATAAAAACAAGGGGGTGGTATGAGCTTCTTTTGGTCAGAGAAAGAAGCTACACATCTACAAAAATTGTGAAAAAAAATGCAACCAAAAAATACTTGTCATATTCTTTTGGGAAAAATTCTCAGAACAATAGTACCAAAATGTGGAAGTTGGGGTATAAGGCTGTGTAGGAGGCATCATCAGGTATATAGCACTTGGACTAGTGGTGATCCCACCTGGCTCCTCCTGTCAGCCTTAGAGTCAGCCCAGCTGACCAAAGTCTGCTATAAAATGTAAATATTTATTTTAATAATAATCTGATTATTCATGTAATTTTAACCCAAGTTTTTCTATTTCATTTCTTCTGAAACCAACTAGAAGTAGTACTTCTAGCGTACATCTCCAGTTTACACCCAATATGGATGCCCTTGCCCACGCGCGCCTGACCAACTTGAGTTCAGCTGACTCGCGCGCCTCACTGCGGCCCGCAGCTATCTCTCCCCCTCAAGCAAAGCTCCCGCGCGCCTACAGATCCTCCTCGAGACTGTACAAAAGAATAGGCGTGTGGGAGAAAAAAGGAGAGGGGCTTCAAGGCTGAATCCCAGATATACCTGGCTCTCTCAAAGCCCCGTGCCCCTTTCTTCCCTCAGAAAAAAATTGAACCAGACCCACGAAAAAACTATGCATAGGATTAGGCACGCCGTGAAAAATATGCAAAGAAAAAAATTAAAGGTCCTCTTACTTCCTAGAATTAATCCCAGATTTAGTGTCATTAATTCTTCAAGTAAGTCACCTCCCTTTTTCTTTACTATTTTCTCTAGTTTTCTCCAAACTCTAGTTCTCTTATTTTCTCTCTCTCATCTCTCAAAAGAATAAAGAATAAAATATTATTAAAGAAAATTCAAAACAATCAAGAAAAGAAAAGAAAACAAATCCTCTATATTATTTATATTTTTGTGGTTTAACTAGGAAACCCCATAGGTTTCCCAGTAAAGAACCTGACTAGTTTCTTTTAGTCTTTAAAAACAGTGGCTGGAAATTCTGTACCAGACCTTCTCCTGTTTCTAAAGAAGGAGAGGCTAGCTTAAAGCAGCTCATCCAGCAGTCATATATAGACTGGTCTGAGACTTAAAGAGGATTTTTAAAATAAATAAATAAATAAAAATATCTATTTCTATTTATTCCTATATTTTCTCTTTCTTCTTTTATCTTGTTGTTTAATCTCTGAATTATTATCTGTAATAAGAATAATAATTCTCCCCATTCTTGTGTCTGCACGTCACTAAAGAGACGCCAGCTCACACCTCCTGCCTGGTAGCAGGAGTGCTAGGTGGTTTTGAGTCTTGTACAAGGTGGTTTATTTTTGACAAAGCCAGCACAACCTTAAATTCAGCTGACGGCGGACCCCAAGCTCGCATCAGGAGCAGCTGACAACGGAACTTGGCATATGTAAGGCCTTTGTCAGTAGATGAGCCAACACAGTACCTCTACGCAGGCCTTCTGTTGGAAGATGAGCCAACAGCGGATCTCTATGGAAGGCTTGCATTGGAAAATGTGCCAACATAATGGCACCCAACTCCCACTATGATACATCATATTGGCCACCAAATGTTTTGGGTGGCGTCGGGGAGATCAGGCCAACAAATTTTTTTTTGTTGGCGCTTAGTCAACTGAAGTCCATGGTGTATCAATGATTGGAAACAGGTGGGAAAGGAATAGTACTCCCCTTGAAAGTGAAAGTATTGTAGTGATACTGTCCCTCAATGTAAAGAATGTGTATTGGTTTGTTGGTAGTAGGACCATGTGAGAGGGGGAGGAAGGTTGATATGATCAGTTCAGATATGTGTATTACTGGGAGCTGGTAAGTGTCTGCCAACACGTCGCCATTTCAAGGAAAAACCATCCATTTGGTTTGATGTGCTGGTGATTTGAAGAAGTCAAGGCTTGCACGCAACCGACTGTAGGGGACTCTGTTGCAAATGGCTGTAAGATACTTTTAGTCTTTGTAAATTTTCTGTAACTTCATTTGCTCATTCATGGCTGCTTGAATTTTGTCCCAGGAGGCCTTGCCAAGTCCCATACTTACTGCCGCTGACCTAAAGCCACAGTGCCCGTCACCATCAACGTTATGTACCATGGAAATCAAACGTTGGATTTTTTTGACCACATATGTGTATTGTGGATGAGCCTACAAGCACCAGTATACAGTCAGTTTAATGCTGAAATGATACATTAAACCAACAAACTTAACACACCTGATTGAATTCAGTCCAATCAAATTGGTCCTCTACCTCCTCTTTGTCAAGCTCTTCATTGGTGCCGTCATCTTGATCAAGGTCTTGGCACTTATCCACTGCATCAGTAGTGTCTTGTTCATCACCCGCTTGGTAGTCCCCTCCATGCCTGTTTTTATTCTGAATTGAGTTTCTCTCCTGAGGTGTTTGAAAGGCTCCTGGGGTGGTGCTTGGTTTCACTACTTGTCCCAATCTCTGAGCAGTTGGAGGAAATAAAAAAGAGGTTTGGAAAAACAACACCAACCTTTTGGCAAACAACACCCAACAACCGTTGACGGACGGTTGGTGGGTGTTGTTTTTCCAATTTGACACCTGCGTTTGGGTGTTGTCTGAACAAAAAAAATAGGGGAATCGGTAGGGATGGTGGTATTATTAGCAGTCTCGAAGGGTGTATGTTGGCGAGAGGTTTGAGGAGTCCACATCTTTTTGGACTAGTAAATAATAAATAAATAATTGATAAATAAATATAAAAAAATTCTGACGACGACGAAGGGAAAGAAGAAGGGGTGCGTTTGAGTGTTTTATAAAAAAAAAAAAAAAAAAAAAAAAAAAAAATCATATTTTTTTGGGTGTTGGAATGCAAATCAAACACCTAAGGTAAGTCTTTTTGGGTGTTGGCTCGCCCCAATTTTTTTTTCTCACTCCCGGGTGTTGTACATAATTTTGTAAAAAGAGAATTGATCCAGAGATAGAGAGAGAAAGAGGGAAGTTCAGATGATAAGCATGAGAGAGATTGGATATTAGTCATCAAATGCCATTGAGAAGAAGAAAAAAGTGAAATTAAGGAGTTTTTTTTCTCACATAAGACAGGAGAAGAGGAGCAAGTCAAAAAATGGGAGGGGAGAGAGGGAGAAAAGCAAGCAAGCAAGCAGTAAGTTCCGAAACGTAGTAGTATGAGTAGTTGATGAGAGCAAGTATGGTAATCCAAAATTAGCCAAAGCTAATTGAATGGCTTTGTTTCTATAAATAAATGAAAACCCATTATTATAACTTCCTTCATCCAGAAGAGGAGAGGCCAAGAGAGATGCAAAACACAGGGGTAAAGAAAAGAAAAGATGAACCTAATCTCAGTACTATTCAACTTATTCATAATAAGTTTTTTCTGCATCGCCAAATCAGCTTGAAATAAACTTTCTCTGGTAAACATAAGTTTCAAGAACCTATGCCTGAGTAATAAGCCTTTAGATTCAGATTTATGCTTATATTCTAATTCTTCTCTGCTTTCATTACTCCTTTGATTTTTTTTTTTTTGCATTAAGGGGGGGAGAAGAAGAGTTAGTTAATGGTCTTATGCATCAAATGTTTAACTCCTTTTTCCATGGACATAAGAAAAAGAAAAGCAAAGAACACACAATTTTGAACAATTACTCCAATCTTTGAATTTGTTCAGCTCTTTTTTACAAGCGGCCAATTCATTCCTAATCTTTGCCAAATGATATAAGATCAAGTTGTCAGCCTTAGAGCCAGCAT
>LUKR01001250.1:0-13817 GCA_019395275.1 Puccinia brachypodii
AAAACAGCCCTAAACCCACATGAAGTGGCAAAAAACCCCTCTTTTTGGTTGCTGGCAGCATCAGATGCCACAATTTTCAAAAATCATCCCATACCTTACAAATATTTAGGGTATGGAACAAAATAAAAATGTTCCACAAGTATCTTATAGTGTAATGGGCATAGAAAAACCCTTTCCAGAAAAATGGATAAAGTAATATGCAAAAACTTCCCAAACATTCTAAGGAAAGTAATGATAATGAGTAAAAAAAACACTACTTTACATTACACTACCATTACTAGTAATGTAATGACCCAGTGTTGGTACTAGTCTAATACAGGGCTGCCTCTTTCTCCATGTTCAGGATAAGTAGGTCTTAATACTATCATTTCTATAGATCAAGATGGCTTTCCTATCTATTAGTTCCTCTAATTTACTGAAGATAGCTCTACAACAGTATTAACACTCTAACAAAATATTGGTATATCCTAATAACCTCAATATCTCTAATAACAATAATAATGATAAAATAATATGATAAGATGATAGCTTCCAATATAAAAATTAATCTCCCCTCCCTTCTGTTGTCTCATATAGGTGACATGAGATTCTCCTTGACTAGGACATGTGTGGCATGTCACTAGAGAGTATATCCCAGGCTCTCATGGGAAGAGAAATAGAATTAAGTATTCCATCCTGAGCCTATACCTCAATACCTTCTCCATTCCTACCTACTCATCTCCCTCAAACAAAATTTGATCCTTTCCCATGGTACTCCATTGTTGAGCTGCCAGTCTTATTTTGTTCTGCCTTTGCTATATCTGATCCTCATTGAGCCCAACCAGCTATGTGTAAGAATTCAAGCAACTCAGAGATTGATTACCATGTCAGAGAAATGAAAATGAGGAAAATCTGATATGCTGTTACAAGTTCTGATTATGTTAAAAAGGAACTTGAGATATTTACCTAAGAGCAGGATAATATTATCCTAATCTGGTATTGATCAATGTTCTGAGCAAAAATTATGTGAGAGAAGAATGTAAGAAAGAGACAAGAAGTCTGGGTGTTATGCTTTTGATTGGGATGATTAGAGGAAAAGAGTGAAGGCATTTATTTCATCAGTCTCAACTCGGCGAGCTTTATTGAGAGGGAGAAAGAGCATTTACAAAGTGTGTATATCTGTGCTTGCTCAGTTTAAGCTGAGTCAAGTCTACAAGCAAGTTTTGCCTTTGTCATTGAATTGACTGCTTTTGGTTGTTACAAAAGCAAAGATTTGCTAAATCAGCCCCTCATTCTTGGCACTAATTGGCAGAGGAATATTCAGCTTACTCTTTGTGCCGGTGGCTGATACCAGATGTGAGTTTGTTTGGTGGGTTGGTGATTCTGTTGGAGATTGGATCATGGGTACTTCTGGGAGTGAATGAGGAAGATGATTAAGCAGATAAGCTTTCCTGCTATCATTTGACCTGGAGGCTTCTTAAGTACTCACAAATTTTTCTTGTGAGGGACGCTGTTCACTCCTGTAGCTATTGAAGTTGTACCCAAGCTTGTGGCTTGCTTCATTGCCCCAGGGGCATCACTACTTGTTCTGTCTGTGAAAGGGGAACAGAAGGAGGCATGAGTCAGCTGGTAATTTCTGAGATTCCGGGTTGAAGCCTGTATTTCTTACATTGCTGTGCATCAAAGCTTGAATTCTCCTTGCAACACCTTTTGGCGGTGTGGTGTCTATTTCTGTGTTTCTATATCAAAAATATAAAAAATTCTTCTTTCCCCATATAAATATTTACTCGAGCAAAAATACATTAGCAGAAATGAATTCTAAGGCCAAATTAACCCCTACTCACTCACTGAAACCATCTTCATATCTTCACTGGTTTAGAAGATACACAGAATCTGCCATATCACGGGGATTTCTCTTATGTATCACTCACTGACTCTGGAGTATGGATGAAAGGATGCATATTGCATATTGCATTCCTTTTAGTGACTTTGACTTCCTTTCAGCTGACTCATTTATATTGAATTCCTTTGTTTCCATATTGAATTCCTTTTATCTGAGCTCTCTCTGAAAAGCCAAAACCCCTCAACCTGTGTCCAGGCCAGCTAAAAAGCCTCAACCCTGTACCCTGAATCTAAATTCCCTCACATTTCTCTATATAAGGAGGCTTCTTGCCTTCCAATACATATATGACACTTTACCCTCAATTATAACTCTCCCAAACACAGAGTGTCCTCTGTTCTATTCTTGGTTGAAGCATAGTGCTGCCACACCTCCCAGCTAAGAGTGTCCTCTGTTCCATTCCCAGTTGAAGCTTTGAGCTCCCACACCTCTTACCCAGAAAAACTCCAGTACATTGTCACCTGTTCTATGCCTGGTTGAAGCATAGTGCTCCCACACTCCTCATACTTCTCCTGGACTCACCCTTACTAAATAACAAAGAAGACAACATTTATCAGTACTCAATAACTCAGTAGTTTAGACTCTTGAACTCTCTCACACTCAGCCAGTCACTTTTAATCCTATCAAATTGCCACATCATCTGGAACTTATCCACTATCACGGTTGTTAAATCTGCCAAGCTTACCTTGGTGGTCTTGTTTATCTGATGGTATAGAATGGAAGAGCTTGAACCTCATCCATCCCTTTCTCCATTCAGCAAAAGGTTCTCACAACCACTTTGATTCTTACAGTGGTTGCCACCCCATTTGGGGTATTCTGATACTATGTAAACACCACTCTACACCACCTTGCCTGTGACTCACTCTACCACTGCTGCCTTCACTGAGTCCGCTACAGCCCCTCAGTGTTGCTTGTCTTATACTCCCAACGGTGCTACCCCATGTTACATTTCTCACCCTTGTAGCTGTGTACACCTTCTCCCTTCTCTTTCTTTTGTTTGCTGGGTCTGGCACCCATGGCAGTGTGGTAATTCCAATATTTCTCCAGCATTAAAAAAAAAATAAAACCAACAACTGCCTCCTCAAAGATAAAGAATACATAGCATGATATTATCAAATCAGATTCTACACCACAAATCACCCCAGGACACTCACTGACACCATCCTCAATTTCCCCATAGTTCACAAGATAACAGCACATAAATAAAATACACCGTACATACAACACATACCAACCATCAATACATACACTACACATTAAATACATAAGCATAAACACACAGAAAAACACCTACTACATACGAATACAAGATGAGTACTGCAAAACAATTAGTGATCTTGATGTTGAGCAAAAGAAAGAGAACTAGAAAAATATAAAAGAAAAAAGAAATGAATTTGGTTCATTTTATTGAAATTTGATAGGATTACTAGTAAACCAAAACCAGAATATAAAGGAAAAAATCAGGAAAGAAAGAAATTCATAACAACTGAGAGATGAATAAGAAAGATATAGAAAAAGAATTAGGCATACCACTGAGAGATGAGTAGAGATAGATGAAGTAGAGGACTTGTAGTGCAGACTATGAAGTAAGAGTTTCTGAAGTAAGACTTGAAGAAAGAAAGACAAGAAATTTTTAAAGAAAAAAAGAAAAAATAAAACAAGGAAGAAAGGTAAGCAATTTCAACATCAAACAATAAGAGAACTGAAAACAAATATGGAAAGAGAGAAAAAGATAGAACAAACAGAAGAGACTGAGTGCGCTTGAGTGGTGAGCAATAGTGCCTAACAATATGTTTTGAAAGGGTTGAGAATTGATATTGAGAGGTCTTGAGCAGATTAGTGCTTGGGTCTTGAGGCCAATTTGATTTTCTGAGAGCGGAGATCTTGACAAGTCTGAAGATCAAGAGCACGCAAGAGCCGGTTCCTTTATTGCTAGTCATGACAAGATGTAACCAGCCAATGATGCAAGTCTCACTGACTGTGGCAAGATTCAAGATCAGAGAGGCGGAGGGAAAGATATAGGGATAGGTGCAAGTTTGGAAGGCAGGATTGAGTGACAGGGTCGGAGAAAGGTTGTTGACAGTTCAAAACTCAACACATTTCTCACCAAGTTGGAACTAGAGAATTCTTTCAAGTGATTTTGAGATTGAGATCTACTGTGAGCTTGTGATTTTGAGGGTGATTGATATTTGGAAGAGTTGATTTGATGAGAGAAGAAGGGATAAAAGGGAATGAGATGAGCAAGAGAGAAGCAGAAAGGAGTACTGGTTGATTTTGATATATAGAGTTAGGTTTAACCTAGGGTTGAGGCAAACACAAGAGCGGCAAGCATGGCAATCAGGTTATTGAAGGTAAGCACTGAGAGCAGGATTGGATGAGTTCCAACATACCTCAGCTGTCAAACATTCTTTGTTTGGGGCCCTAAATAAGCCACCACACCATAAAAATGTGAAAAAATTGGCATAGAATGAAAGAAGGCCACCTGCTCCATCATTGACAAGATCAGAATCCATGCATTGGACCATCTCTAGAACCATAAGAGAATTATTACCCTTTATATCTGTTTCAAGTGTAATATTAATATTGAGTTGCTAATGACAGCCTCACATGCCCATTCTGATGTCACAAATGATGAAGACCTCTTTCTTTCTATACAAATTTTGTTACATTTGTGACAACTATTTGGTTTTTATGGAATTAAATGTTCAGTATTACACCAATTTTTATGACTCTGCCAAACAGGGCCTAAATTTTAACAATATGTTGTTGCGACACCCTACGTGACCTAGGCTAATCTCTTGGCCTATACGGTCAAGCTACCTGATCCGGGAGAAAAAAAGTAAAACGAAATGGATAGAGAGGGCTCAGGACACTACAGACATTGATGGATTTCCTCTGCAGGAAATTGACCAAATTTAGTTTTTCTCCTTTTTCTTTTGCAGAAGAAAATCATGTCATGATCATTGTTTTTTTTTTTTTGATCAATTTCCTCCGGAGAAAATCTACCTATGTTTTTAGTGGGAGGCCCCGGTTTACCGTCGCCGATCAAAGTATGCTCCAATCTTACTCGAACTTGGGGATTTTATACCGCTTCAAGTGGCTGATCGCGTTGGCCACGCAGTCTGGCACATCTTTCTACAGAATTAAGTTGAGAATGATGATCAACTGCAACGATGTCACATATTGTTGCCATTTGGCATTCTTCTTGAAATTAATCACTTCCCCGGGACAAATAAATAGGGACGTGTTTTGTGGGAACATTTCTTCTGAGTTGAAGTGGTATATCATTGCTCGGGGGCCAACCAAAACCAATGGCCGTTGTGGGCCGGCGGATTGATGGTTGGATTTCTGTTTGACCACTAATTTTTACACGAAGCAACGAGGGCAGTTCAACATTCTCAAACAGAACAACATAAAATCATGACGGGAGATTCTTCACAGATACAGCGCAGAGCATTGAGGAATGTTAATTGGTCATTCTCATGCATTGGGAGGTAACGTCACTGAACCATTTGTCGTCCTGGGGTTGGAAGGAATGGGTATCAGAGCACGTCATTAGTCGACAAGTCAAGTCTGCAATGAGGCTACTCACGATATTCTGGTACATAGTGCTGGAAGAACAACACCATCCAACGTTAGGCCCACATCCTTTCTGGCCGTCAACTTTTCTCTGCCACATCACTTTTGAACGTTCAGAGTGACGGAGAGATTAAAATTAAATGGTTGGGCGGAAGAGAAGAGAGATCTGTTACTGGTGTGAGAAACTGCACTTACGGTTATTGAGACCTCGACTCTTGAAGCTGCACATTGGGTACCCCGGGAGGCTACAAGGATAGGCGGTCCCACGGGGTTGGGCCGCAGTTGCAAAGTGACATAGCGCACCGAGCAAAACAATGGTAATTTGGGAGTAATTCATATCGACAAGTAGTAACAAGAACGGTGAAGATGGTGGGAAGTTTTTTATCGATGGGTTATGGTAATACACAAGCGGCTGAAGATGAGTGTGGCGAGAGCAGACGACATGTTGCGGCTGAATTTAAACAAAAAGGTCAAGCGTGATCTGACTTCTCACATGTCCCTGTATTACGATGCCTTGCTGTTACCGGAGACCTCGCTGTTGCCTGAGCCCAGGGTGTAACTTCTTTGGTGTCTCTGAAAAAATGAATGGGTGCAGGCTCGAAAGGGTTTGCCAGGAAGGGTTGACTGTGATTTGGCTCGTTGCTGGTGTCTTCAACCGAGGGGCCGCCTTCAACAATGTTGGTTGGTGCCAAGGCGACCTTAACATGAGCCAGCGGCAAAGGGCTGAATATTGTTACTGGCAATAAGGCAAAGGAGAGTACACGGGGACAACAGCAGGGCCTATGAAAGCCCATACACCTCACTGGCCTTGTCGTGTCTTCCAGCGTCTTGTTGGCAGTGGCAATCCCGTGCCAGACGATTCAACGCCTTGGACACCGAGGCTGGTAAGCCCTACCCTGAGGACCAAGATCAAGTCGGGAATGACCAAGGGCGAGTAAAAGAGCATTACCAAGTATTGATGCGCATTTCTGTGAGGGGGCTAGACGTGCCACTTCTTCCAGAACTTGATAACAAAGCAAGAACAATCGCCCACAACTTCAACCGCCATTCTTGCGCGGAGTAAGCAACCCGCGCCCCGCTCGGTGTACAATAATCATAAGCAACTAATTGGGTCAAGTAGTAGTTACTTCTAATTTCCCAGTGCTGTAAAAAGATCTCAGTGTCGAGCGCGGAGGACAACCAGCCTGTCTCCATAACAAACCTTTTAAGAGTCCCAGGGGTTAGAAGGACGCCTCAATGTAGGCATGCCCTTCAAGATCTTTTCTACATTGATCCACTGTGTCAGCAAACTGCCCCACAAAAGCCCAAGAACGTTGTATACCAACATTTAGACTAGATGTGTGGGTGCATCGGATGGGGGTCGTCCCAGTTTTGACACGAAGCAAGAAATGCGGCCCAAGTACGTTTCAATCATTTTTTAAAAAAAAGGTATTTACGACATGATAAACAACGCAGAGGATACGAATTTAACGAGGTTTTGGTGCTATGTGCATGTAGGGAAAAAAATGCTGCTAATCCAACGAGAGGGGTCCTAATGTCTCCAAAGCCTGCGACCATTCACTCTCACCGATTCCAGAAGACTCGACCAGTTGTTTGAAACCGGTAGAGTCGAGCTTCATTTCTTTTAGCACTTCTTTCACTAGATCCTTCTCGTCATCCGCCAATACTTGATTCGGTCTTGAGGTCGAATTTATCAATATCGTGGCGATGGTGCGGAGAACTTTTTCAACACTTAATCAGGAACAAACAAAGAAACAAATTAGTTCAAGTAACCGGGTTCATCTTGTGAGGGAAATTTATTTGGTGGCAGTTTATGTTGAAGTGGTACCAATTGGGTAATAAAATATGATCATGAAAGAGTGAATACGAACTAGTCTTCATCCTGTGCATTCAAGTCTCCGTCTTTTCCAGCTGGGATTGCTCTTGAGGGGGACAGGGAAGTGATCAAAGTATTAAGCAGACCGGGGGAACGAAGTTCCTTCAAGTCGAGTGACTCTTCAAGGACCAAAGTATTGATTAAGAACACCGTCTTCCGTCGAAGAGTCATCGACGGTCCCCGTAAACAATCATGTAATGCCTCCCAGCCATGCGTTTCGGAAAACTTTGTTATCGCCTTCGTCTCCTCTGGTGCGTGCTTCAACGTCGAACTTAAACAGTACATTGCTTTGGCTTGAGTAGCCTCTGATCCATGAGTTAAAATCTCTAAAATCGTCGGTAGTGGGTCTTTTTTTAGGAACTGTCACAGTTAAAGAAGCAGTGCAAGCCAAAAGTCAATTGGACAAATCTCAAGAATCACGTAGGACTTTTCCTGTAATGATGGAACGATAGATTTTTACTACTCACCGCAGTTTGAGATTTCGGATTATTTTGAACGGCTGTTCCGCATATCCAACAAGAATGAAATTTGATTAAATCGTCGTCACTACCACCACCGGACGTGTTGGATTCCAATAAGCTCATCAACCGAGGCCAAAATCCCAACACTTCCATGTCTGTAAAAAAAATATGAAAGAAGCAGAGTCAAATCGTAAAACAAATCAGTTTTTAGCATGATTGCATAGATACATCAAAGAACAAGACGGAATGGCGGATTTTGTATTCTTCACATACCATTGGCATTATCGAGATCTTGAACCAAATCTTCGAGTTCTTCACCAGCGTTGCAGCGTTCATGAATAGATTTACTAGTATCTTCAAAAATGGCCATAGCTTCTCTCATTCTGACTGCATCAGTCCTACCGAGTATAGCGTCGAGTACGCCGGTGTCAAGTTTCTTGATCGTCGATTGAGCCGGGGCTTGAGTAGGCTGGTGAGGGTTATATGTGATTGATAATGGGGCCGGGTCAGATGGTGCAATCGCTGTACTGGCTCGTGCCTGGTTCTCGGCGGCTGGTGTGTTCGTGTTTTCTACCGCCCAATGGAGGAGGTCGTTGAGTTTGGGGTCCATTCTTGTTCTCTAGTGCTCTGGCTTCGTTCGTTGGGTATTTTGCGATGGTACTCCGCTGGAAAGTGGTTGATCGTCCAAACTTTGGTGGCGGACTTTTTGGGAAGGGCAGGACAGGGCTGTGACATGCACCGCGCAGCAGGCGTGCGGATGTGTGACAGGCCCCGCGGAGAATGGCCCAGATTGATCCAGTCCCTTCCACCCACCGAGGGCGTCCCGCGGTCTTCTGATCCAAGGTTTGTTGACCACTAGATATTTTGCAGAAATCTCAAAATCGAACGTGTTTTGTTGTCATACCTGGACCCCCGACCGACCTGCAAGAAGCAAGGAATTTTGCTTAGTGAGTCATTTGCCTCAGGCCCTTGTCAAAAGTATCTTCTGATGCGTCGCTGAGGGTCTGGATCCTCTGGAATACATACGCCCCTCCTCTCTTCTACCTTGGAAGATATCACATCGGGTTGACTTGGGTTTTGAACTGTGAACCCCGAGCATCTTGGGAGTATGTGATCTGATGCGAGACTTGCCTCCAGGCCGCGTGTTTTTTAACATCCTTGAGACGCACTGGCAGAATCGCCATCCCTGAGGATGCCTCTGTGGTCAAGGTCATCATCATACACACCTACCAGAACAGGCTGAGAATATATTGAAAAGATATGTACAGGCAGCGCTCCGCAAGTCCTGGGCGACCATGATAAGTAGTCCAGGTCTCCTCTGATCATATTCCGACTTGGGGATATTGTCCTGGTCAGAAGCTCAGTGCCTTGAGCACCAAGCCTGGCAAATCTTTCACCAAGATAAAGTCTGTAATGATCAACTGCGAGTCCGTCGCATGCACATTATTCTTCGCGGGTAATACGTAAATCCCGTTGCCGGGACAAATCATAAAAGGCACTTGGTCTTGGAAAACTTCTTGTCGATATATGTCATTCATCATGGTTTTTGGGCCCCCGGTGGCTGTTGTGGGGCAACCAAAGCATTGGATATGCAGGCGGATTGATTGTTGGATGGTTGTTTGACCACCAGTTTTTACACGAAGCAAGAAGTACAGTTCAATGTTCTAAAACACCACAGAAAAATCAGGATAGGAGATTCTTCACAGATGCAGCGCAGAGTATTGGGGAATGTTAATCAGTCATTTTAAAGCACTGGGAGGTAACATCATTGAACCATTTCTTGTCCTGGTGTTCAAAGGCATTGGTATCAGAGTAGATCATTGGTGAAATCTAACCAGTCAAGTCTTAGGTGAGGCCACTCACAATGTTGTTGTAAATATTGTTGGAAGAACAACGCCATCCAATGTCAGCCCCAAATCCCTTTTGGCCTGTAATTTTTCTCTGCCAGTCCACTTTTGAATGTACAGTGGGTAGACAGGATAAATTATCATGCTATTTTGGATTCCAGCATCTCAGCCCACACACCAAAAGTCACAAAACTTGGTCAAATGGTACAAAATAGGTTTCAAAGAATGATTATCAAGAAATGAAAACAAAAAACAAAGTCTGAAAATTTGTGAAAAATGTGAAAACACCAGAAGCAGCTGTGAGCAGGGAGGAGAGTAGACTCCGAGTAGACAAACTAGAGAAGCTGAAAGAGGTCTTATACCTGTGAAAACACCAGAAGCAGACGTGAGCAGGGAGGAGAGTAGACTCCGAGTAGACGAACTAGAGAAGCTGAAAGAGGTCTTATACCTATTGAGGTATAAGCCGAGTGACACAATGAATGAGATGTGTGGTGTTAATTACGCACCGAGCAAGAAGAAAGAGATGAAGAAAATGAGGAAAAAAGAAGGAAAATGAGAGATAAGATTGAACCTGTGGAAACACCAGAAGCAGCTGTGAGCAGGGAGGAGAGTAGACTCCGAGTAGACGAACTAGAGAAGCTGAAAGAGGTCTTATACCTATTGAGGTATAAGCCGAGTGACACAATGAATGAGATGTGTAAGGAAAAAGAGAAGAAAATACAACCGGTACTAGAGAGCTGAAATACAAGAGAAGAGTGAAACCTAATCTGGATATACAAGCGTATGAGTACCGGTACATCTCTAAACCAAACACAATCTGTCATGTCCCTCGTGACATGTCTTCTTCATCGTCACAAAAAATAAAAAATAAAATTGATTTTTTTTTTTTGAAAGTTTCAATAGGGGATATCAAATATAACAAATCCACCATGAGAAACCAGTCAATTAGCCAAAATTATTTTTTTCCGCCAATGGGTCTTCAAAGGGGGTAGGTGAAAAACCAACTTGTTTAAAAAAGGGTGGATCTTTCAAAACCAGTCAATTACATAATGGTGGATTTGGTTATATTTGATACCCCCTAATATCCATTTCTGAGGGACAGGAATATACAGAAATCAAGGAATAGGACATGGGAAGAATGAAAAAAATGAAAAAACCAAACCCAAAAAAAGTTGAGGTTGGTGGGTAGACAGACTGAAGGCAAAAAGTGAAAATTCCAGTGGCTGATTGGAATGTGGGGTGGTAAATGGCCTACTTCACCTTTTTGAAAGCATCTGGTAATTATTTTTTTTCATGATTTTCATTTCTAATCATTCTTTCAATATGCCAATCTTTGATTTCTGCAAGTGTTTACCGGCTACAAGTGAATATTGAAGCTCTTGTAAAAAATCAGTTTTAGGTTTTATTTTTCACAAATTTTCCAACTTTGTTTTTTGTTTTCATCTGTTGAGAATCATTATTTGGAACCTAATTTGTACCATTTGACCAAGTATTGTGAACTTTGGTTTGTGGGATGAGGTGCTGGACAACAAAATAACATGCCAACTGTTGAATTTTCATTCCTTTTTCTTTTACTTATCCCTTGTTCTAGTTATCCACATGAATCTTATCTCCCACTTATATTATTTCATGGTAGTAAGCATGATAGTAGTAGTAATTAACACAGCATGTAGCCAATAGAGCCTTGTCTAGTACTTATAATTATTCATTCTAGTCTTGATCCAAGTATACTCAATAATAGTAGTTTCTAATCAAGTCACTTATTCATATGTCTTTCTTATTCATTTTGACAACCACATGTCAAAACTGTTTTTGTTGTTGATACTTAAACTGCCTGTATGTCTGCCAAAAATACAAACTCCATTGGTTCTCCTCTTTACTTTTGAGTCTGTGTCATGAGTGCCCACTGTTGAAATTCTGCTGGTCTCTCTTGCTCTCTCTCTTTTTCTCCCACATTTCAAATCACTGTTACTTGTCTTTTCTCCTTCCATAATTTCATATTTGCTCCTCTTCTGTCCCACAACCTTTCCCCCCTGTTGTGATAGCTACATATAGCCTGTTATAGAGAGAAATGTGAAAATATCAGTTCATCTGTTTCTGTTCCCCAGGGTCTCTACAATATACAGCCCTCTGTAGCGTGAGCGCTTTCCTGCCTTGAAAACTAGCAGTCTTCTTGACCCACTTTTGTCTGCCCCTGAGCTTTTCCTTGAGGTTCTTTCTCTGTTGGTTGCTTCCCTTCCATCCAATCAAACATGTTCTTCAACACCCACCCCCGTGACAACTGAGTTCCTCTCAAATTTCAAATTTTCGGCACATGGACATCTTTTATTTCAACACCAACTTGACCTGTCTAACCACTGTACATATTGACAGAGGGTTGAGAATTAGATGGTCCAGAAGGAGTGAATAGGGATCTATTACTAGTGCAAGAAACCAAACTCACAATTATAAAGACTTCTGCTCTTGTAGCTAAATATTGGTGCCCCCAGAAGACAACAAGGAAAGGTGGTCCCACCGGGTTGGGCTGCAGCCACCAAGTGGCATAGCGCAATGAAAATAAAAATGGTTGTTGAAGAGTAATGCATATTGGCAAGTAGTGAAAAGAAAGGTGAAGATGTTGGGAAACTTTTCTTGGCAGGTCCATAGGATGATGCACAGCTGGAGAGGAGAGAGGTGGTGATGGTTTGCAAAACAGCTTTCTATAACAGGATTTAAACAGAAAGGTCAAGCCTAATCTGACTTATCACATTTCCCTGGATTTTATGATGCCTGGCTGTTGCCTGAGACCAGGGTTGTTGCTTCTGGATCAGTTTGGGGCTCACAAACTTGAAATAACCTCCTGAGGGGTTCTCTTTTCATGGAGATACAGGCACAGATAAAAAATATAAATGGACACAGCTTTGAACAGGTTCAAAAAGCAGGGTTGGTTGGGGTTTGGCTTGGTGCTGGTAGCTTCTTGCCTGGTGTCAGAGTCAGTGATGCCAAAGAAGTAATTCTTTCTAGCTACACTGGCTGCAAAAAATAACAAGGATGTGGGTGTGTGTAAAACACAGGAGTAAGTGTTTTTTATTTATAAAATCAATGGAAAAACAAATAACAAAAACAATAACGTTTATGTTGACAGAGGGGCCTGCGTTACAGAAGTATTTACTACTCCCTCTGAAGATCAGGACCTGTTGAAAACAGGGGGTATTTTGGGTATCTGATAGTCTGGTCCTTGTGAAAGTAGTATGCCCAGATAGTGATAACCACAGAGAAATAACAAAAGAAATAACCTACAAGCTTACTCTTTTGTTCAGGGTTCTTAAAGGGGTTAAAACTGGGTTTCAGGCGCTCAAATTGAAGGTTAATTGGTGATGTTTGAGTGCTGAAGGTGGTTTGAAGGATTTGGAAGGTGAAATTGAGGGCAATAGCAGGTTAACAGGCCAATAACTGGTGTTGATAACTGGTTGTTGGCAGTGGTAATTGCTGGTTATTGATAATGAAGATGGGGAATAAAAATATGGGGGGAAACAAAGCACCTTTTATATTGTTTCCAGTCCCCTGTGTGCGCTCTCAAATCCTGTTTATGCCTGTTTATGCCTGGGCATCATCATTGCCAGGCAAATAGCAGCAGTAGGTGTGGTTATGGGCTTGCCAAGCTCTGTGGCACATGTGTCAAGGATACTTGGGCTGGTTAATATGGTTTGAGAGAGCTCTCAGGCGCCTGAAGGGTAGTGGTATTCCCGTCTCAGATCACTCAAAGCCGGCACCAATCCTGGCAAATTTTGCATGTTTGGTTTAACTTTGCCCAAAATCCTCCAGGTAGACATGCTACATTGACGAAGCATGTGTAATCACAAACAACAACATTTTTCGCGCAGGGAAAACAGCCTGTGAATTTTTTGGCTTCCAAAAACTCAAAAGCAGCTGGCCGGAGAGCTCATTGGTATTTCCCCAGTAGCAGGCACTACCAATGAACCAGGGTAATTGAGTGTCAACATAGATCTGAATTTTAGGATGCCTTCCGCCTCAAAGGGAAGCAATATGTCAGCCTTAGAGATACTCAGAGTACCCAAAAGGCTGCGCAGAGACAAAAATAAAATAATAAAATAAGTAATAACTTATGTAATATTAGAAATATTAATGATATTATCACAAATTCGACATCCTTGTGTAATTTTAAGTGGGGTAAC
>LUKR01001251.1:0-13814 GCA_019395275.1 Puccinia brachypodii
GGTTACACCTGCGGGAGGGGCGGGTTCGCCACCAGCCAGTGCTTCACACCCAGACTCCAACCTCCCGCACAGGGAGAGGACTTTGTTAAGTTAGCTTTGCCTGTTTTCCCCATCTTGGCTAAACAGAAAATGCAATTGCTTCCCTGAGCCCGGCGCTCTGGGTTATCACGGAGGTCACTTCGAGCAGGACAAGACGTTGGTTGAACTGCGAAGGTTGGCTCACTCGAAAAAACGTACAGTTGAGCCCGACCGCAGTGCTTCGGCGCAGCCATCCGGTTTAATCCTTGGGAAAGCCAACCTCTCAAGGAAAATGTGCCGGGTCGGAGGAGAGGGCGAGAATCGAAGATGGAGTGGAAGAAACGATGACAGCTGTCCAGCAAGACCCAACGAAAGCAGGCGAAGCACCAGAGGCGGCGAACCAGACAGAACGGGCTCGAGGACATGAGGAACAGCTGCATGCGATCTGTGGGCGACGATCGGTGTACGAGCTGAAGCTACTACTCAAGCAAAACTCGCTGTTCGATCCCAAACGACCACTGATAACCTCGGACGATGAATCTACAGTGTCGGATGGCCAACCGGTAGCCAAGATCCCTACCAGGTTGACCAGAAAGACAGATTCGTTGGCCGGGAAAATTCCAGAAGAAGAAGAAGATATCACATTACCTATCGACCATCCTTCCATTACCCTCCCTTCAACATTCATCGACTCAGCATCAGGTCTTTTACGCGGCTTTCAATGGATTTCAACTTCTAGTAATAATGAAAAACAAAAATTAGCTCGAAAGTATCAATCGGCTTCACCTCTACTCCGAGTAACCGAAAAGTTTTTGGGCCAACAAGACGTATCCGGTTTAATAGCCGAACTACCCAAATGGGAGTTATACGACAACTTCCTACTCTTCCAAGCCAACGCATTCCAGTCATCTTTGTCTTCCAATAGCTACCTCTCAACCCTTCTGGACACACGACGATCCGAATTTTTCGGGGCGATTGCGAGCGAGTTCGGGGTCTCTCATGTGGCGCGTAAAGGCCTGATCGATCGGGATGACGTATCGCGACAACCTAAACTAGAGCCACTCCATGGTATATTCCGCTACAAGCTTTCGGAGAAGGGTGATCGACCGAGCTCATTCGAGGAAGTTTTCTGGACCTCAACTCGGTTTCCAACTCCCCATGGAGTATTGAATTACGTCTGGGCGCCTAGTGAGACGATGTATAGTCGTGGAAATAGTCCTGAGAAGCGTAGGATAGCTAGCCTTGACAATGTAACCGGCACAGTTGTCGTGGACATGTGTTGTGGGATCGGATTCTTCACGTTTGGATATCTGTTGGCCGGAGCCGCCCAGGTGATTGGCTGCGAGATATCACCCTGGGCAGTCGAAGGCTTACGACGAGGGGCGATTCTCAATGGGGTCCCATATGATATCGTCAACCCGGAGAAAGATGAGCTCAGAACTGACCTGCTCGACACCACCTCGGCCCGACTGTTGATTTTCCCCGAAAGGAACGAACTCGCCTTACCCCTCTACCGAAACCGAGCCAGTCACGTCAACCTAGGCTTACTACCCAGCTCGGTCGAGTTCTTACCACAGGCCGTAGACGCCCTTCTCCCCGAAGGAGGCTGGCTCCACATCCATGGCGAACTCGCTGTCGGAGGCGGGCCCTCGGGAAGACAACAGGGTGCGCAGCTTTGGGCATCCGAACTCGTAAATCTCGTCCTTCAACTCGGACGTCAATCCGCTAAAATCATGAACACACATTGGATCAAATCTATCGGTCCAGCTAAGGAACATCTCGTCGTCGAATTAGAAGTGGGGGCTCAGAATAGATTCCATCATGAGAATGAATACCCAGCTCTTTAATTTGTATATACAACATTCATAATAAATAAAAAAACCACTTTATTCAGTGAGATTCGCTTCTTCTCTTTCTTGGGTGGACATATATCAGAGAAAATTTAAGCCTCAATCTAAAGTGTGGACTTGTAGTCTTCAAGGTGTGTAATGATTGCTTTTGAGAGCCACATGACAGTCAGTCCCTTTTCGGGTAAGGAAATGACTGGGTAAATTTTTCAGTGAGATACATATATAAGAAGAAACGGCTCCAAATTGATTTTCTGAATTCTATTCATGAGAAAATTACGATTGGGATGAGAGAGTAGCAGAGCTTGGCCAGGTCGGCTAGTAGCCCACAGATTCATGCCAACGTATTTGTTTACGAGTGGTTCACTGTTTCACCCTGATTCTTCTCCACGTTTTTTTCTTTCTTTTTCTTTTCGCGAGGTTGCTATGAAGTGCGAGAGGAATGCTGCCTCATGAACTTGACGCAAGTCCCTCGCCGGGTCGCGAATGCCCGACCTGGCTGTGATTGTGAGCCAGAGGCCCCGCCGTGCTCTCACTGGAAGGCTTTGTTTGGCTCGTCCTGATACGTATTCACATCTCCCCTAGGCTCCTCAAGGGTCGACCGTTGGATGCTGATAGATTCATCCTGTTCTCTACATTGCCTTCGGATCGTCATTAAGACTCTCTCTACTAGCAATTGGTTTCACACTTCTTTCAATTCTGTTCACAGAACTCTTTAGATCTGTCCCTCTCTCTCTCTCTCTCTTTTGCCTTTTTTTTTGTTGCCTTTAATGTTAGCCTTAAAGAACGCAAGAATACAATATAAGAGGAAAAATGGGGATACCTTTTACTTCAAAGAAAATAGAACATATTTATAATAATAAGTGAGATGATTAAGGCCTCGTTTGGCCGTCCATGATCGTCATATACGATCATGGCAGATATTTCGGGGACGCACAGCATATGACGGGGGATGATCAACACGTTTGGCCGTCCACGTCATATCCACTCACATATGACGGAAATGGACAGCGGGATATATCTCCCTGCCAAATTGTAAAGATTGGGTCCCCCCCAAAATGTACCGTCATAAGAGCAACTGATCGCTCTCCCCACCCTCCCATTTCCATCACAATCCCATCCCTCCGTCCCCTCCTAGCGGTGCCATGCCACCCCGTCCCCCCAAAAGCATGGCTTTAGTTAAGCAGCCAACTCCTGGGGTGCGCCAAACACTCCAGGATGATATTTGCAGTTTATGATGTGTGCCAAACGGTCACATCAATATATGAGGGGAATTTTCAGACTGCGTCATATGCACAGCCAGGAAAATCCAATCCAGGATTTGCATATGACAATCTATTACAATTGTGGACGGCCAAACAAGGCCTAAGATGTAATATATGCAATTGTACATATACCAAACCATCAAGGATTTTTCAATAGGAATGATCAAAGATAAAATTAAGAAACATAATTGGGATTATTTGAACGGCTGAAGAGCTCATTTTTTGAATCAAAAGAAAGTGAGATTTAGGCAGCAATTATAAATGCTTTTTGAGTTTTTTTTTTTTAAGATTCTTTTGAAAGAAAATTTGATTATTATTTTTTTTTGAGATGTTTTTGCAATTAATTATTAATTCAAAAAAAGTTGAAATTTGTTTCAAAAATGGTGGAATTGTAAAACCCCAATGAAAACCCTTGGTTTAAATTTTTGACTTGAGTGGAAAGCTTGGATTCCATGTCTGAATAGTCCTGTATCAGGGATATCACCCACATACATTCAACAGAACAATGCTTCCTCCTCCAATCAACATGACCACAACAATACAATTTGCTGCTCTCTGGAATTGGCATTGACTTCAATGATCACTTGATGAACAAATTTACATTTGAGCCAAGCGAGTAATCTTCTTGGTCCGGGAGGTATTCTTTGTCCGGACGGTCCATCTTTAGCCGGTTGGGTGTCTGCCAACTGGTTGGTTGGATGTGCTGGCCGGCTTGTGTAACAGAGCCACATGGGACAACCCACACCTCATGCTGTCAACGTCCCCCCTGCATCTCGCTCGGCTGTACGTACATCCCTGTACAGGATACAAAGGCTGCATAAGAAAAACCCAGCGCGGTCTTCCTTGATTTTGATTTTCAAACAACCTCCTCAAGGTTGTTTTAAAAAAATTTCAGGTATTTTTTTTTTTTTTTGCAAGACAAAAATAAAATAAAAAAATGATAAAAAGTATTTTCAAAACAATTTCAAAAGAATCTCAAAAAAAAAACTCAAAAAGTGTTTATAATTGCTGCCTTAGGGTTCTCAAAGTTGAAATTGGGCCAACATACAGCACGTACATACAAGATTTTTAGGGTTTTCTGCAGGGATACATGGGGGTATGTATTTAAAACGGGGTTTTTTGCGCAAGTATGGCATAGCACACAGAAAAAGAACTGTATGTATATGTGTATGTACAACACATATGTTGGCCGGATCCAACTTTGAGAACCCTAATTGGAAGGCTATATAATCAAGGGTACCGGGGACAATTTTTTTTAGAAGTCTCCCGTATGAATAGTCAAGATACACAGAGATAATGATGATCTATAAATCTAACTCAACCTGACAGAGTGATGCTTGAAACTGCATAGAGGGGATTAACATCCATTAAGCTTTAGACGACTTTCCCAAAAGGTGTAAATGTTTTTGGATACAGATATAATTGACTTGGCCGGGGGTGGCAAGGTTTGGGGTATAGAGTTTGAAAAGCAAGCTCAACTCGGGATCCTCTCTCAGTGCCTTCCTCAAGTTTTCTTTGATCTCAGAGGGAGCAATACCATTGACTAAGTATAGATTATTCAAGGCCTTTTGCTTTGCTTCTTTTCCTCTTGATGGTAAATCTATCATCATAAAATTTGCCCCTTGTACATCCCACTCCCTCAATCATCCTTATATCTTGATAATTGTTCAATTTTTAAACCACCAGTTCTTGGCTTATTATCTAAATCTCGTGAAAAAATCTTGATGATTCCCGGGATCATCTTTCTCAATTCTTGGTGACTTGTCTTGAAGCTATGGGTATTGTAAAATTGGAGGTGGTCATCCATCCTGACCAGTGAGATGTAGTCCATGTCGGCGGAGTTGTTTTTGATAAGAGACTTGTGCCACCAAATCATACTAGGAAGCCTACTAGAATGCTTTAGAGACCAAAGGAAACTCTTAGCTTTGTCCCAAGTTACTTTCCTCTCAACACCATTGACAAAATATTGCTTGAGCCAGGTACAAATGGCCGCCTTGTCTCTCCCATCAAGTTCTTGGTACTCTGGGTTCTTGTCTATCCAGGTTTTCATGTTCTTGCAAGAAATTGGTATGTTTGGTTGGTTTTGAAACCGTGAAGCTTTAAGGCCAGCCACCTCTTCAAGTATAGGGTCCCCTGAACAGTATTTGTGGAGTTGTACTGCATTTGGATTGGCCATCAAGTGATCATACTCTGAAGGAAAACACATTGGTTCCGGCTGACTCCTCCTGCTAGGTCTATCTAAAACCCCCCTAGAGACCTTCCCATAGACCTGATATCCCAAGTTCCTAAGGTCCTACATGCAGGGGATTTTTGGGACAAGTTCCCTGGTCCAAAATCCAGCTTACAAAACACACAAACTCAGGTAGCCTCATCCCCACCATCACGTGTAAGTGCCTCCCTCAAGTAAGGGCTAACCTGAAAGTGTTACACACCCCATTAAAAGTGTAACACTCACCCACAAGTGTTACACACATCAATCAATATTTGAAACCCGCAATCTGGCCCTGTGGCCCAAGTTTTGTAGTCATGCTTTTCTCTCTGTGCACCTTCGGCACTCATCTTTATTTCATAGGGTAATTTGGACACCTATATTTCTCAACATCACTAGGAATGAAAATGTACATATATAAAAAGAATCTACATATAAATAAAAGAATGGCCTCCTGGAGCCAAACAAACCGTTGTTCATTTCATTGAAATAAATCCAAATGCAATGTAACACCGGAGTCAATGGTAGACCTCAACTCCCCAAGGATCAAATATGTAAACCCCCTCCCCAAAATTGGGGGCAAATACTAGTGTATATATAAAGAAACATGTAACAACAAGTGGAGCTGAAAAGGACAAAAAATATGATAAAAGAATGGTTAAAAGAGAAACATGAGGAAAATCAATATGAAGTAAATAACAAGTCCCCCACATCTGTCCCCCTTACTATCCTATTTGTTTGAGGATTCTTGATCCTGTTCATTTGGTTTTCCTTCATTGGAATCCTCTTCTTCCTTGTGAATGGCATTCTGGGTGTTGTCCATGTGCCCTCCCCTGAGATAAGCCACACCCTCAAACCACAGGTGTGTCAATTTTGTGTTCTGATTCTGGGTGACTTCCCAGATTGGAATACTCTTCTTCTTGTGAATGGCATTCTGGGTGTTGTCCATATGCCCTCCCCTGAGATAAGCCACACCCTCAAACCACAGGTGTGATCAAGTATACATCACAGATCCATGTCCTAATTAGGTGCTTGTGATCCTATAAATAGAGCTGAATTTTGGATCTCAGCTCACTTCCAGCATAATTGACTGGGCTGAGATAATCCCAGTTAAACTGGGATGCACTAAACCAATTTAAAATTGGTTGATCTCAACCAATTAAATAAAAATCCAATGTACCCCCCTTTAAATTCTATTTCATTGGTTAATATCAACCAAGTTTAAATTGTTTTGGCACATCCTAGTTTAACTGGGCTGATCTCAGCCCAGCCAATTGTTCTGGCAGTGTAGCACTTTCAGCTTGCTAGTTGTTGGTAAAATTATGGGTAACATTGCCAATCAATTTCCAAAGCTGGAAAAGTCAACCTTCTCAGGCCATAGGAACCATCTATCTATGGGGTAGTAGGGTTAGCATTCAGATTGTATGGCAAAGAAAGAAGCATAACAGCACTCACCTGATTGCTTTAATGCAGACTTGAGAGAATTTAGATGGTCATTGGCCCAAGTAATTGAGTGGTAGAGTTCCTGCAACAAGAGCTGGATCTCTTCTCCTACTCAATAAATCATCACCACCACCATTATTCTGTGTTGTAATGTTGAATCCACTGCCTGTGGATCTCTACAGTGGGAAAAAACCATTGTTCCAGAATGGGTTGCTCAAGTCCAGTTCTAGAAACCTTTTGTAGCTGAGTTTGTCATTTTCTGTTAGCTGCAACTGTTTGGGTTTGTATGCTAGTAGGTATGTGGATATTCTCTTGTTAAATTGCTTAATAGCTTTCTCAACTGGCTTTTTACAGAGGGTTATAGCCTTCAGGATGAGCTGTTGGAGCCTAGTACTGGTTTTTTGTGAGCCCATAATTGGGTGCCTTTTGCCTGTGAGGAGATTTCAGACTTTGTGTCCCAAAGCAAAGTGAGCATCTTTTCTCTATTGGCAGTGGCACCAAGAAATTCTTGATAGTTGCACTTCAACAAGGCCACAATTTGTTTTTTCTTTGCTTCATGGTTTTCAAAGAGCTCAACTACCTGGGCCAGTCCTCTATTGATCCAGGCAATCACCCCCAAGGACCAAATAAGAGGAAAGGGGAAAAAAGAAGTAAAAATATTTCAAAAAGCCTTAATGGAAAGATGATGAAAAGAAAAAACTAACTTGGATTTATCTAAGAATTCCTTGTCACAAAAAATTTAGCCAACCTATTCATCCTGATTTTGTTGTCCTCTGCATGCTGCTCTTTGCATCAAGTTTGCTTGTCCCACTTATCTCTCAAGAAACCCTTTGAGTATTTCAAATTGCCCTTTTTGTGGATGGTGTGTACCAAACACACTCTTGAGATCCATCTTCACAGTATTTTGTTTCCTTGGTGCAATAAATTTGTGATGCAGCCACACAGCTACAAAACAATAAAGAAAATATCAGTTTAATATTCAAAGATACATGAGCTAGTGGTACACATACCAAGGCCCGCAATGCTCTCCTTATTTCTGAATTTTCAGCAGTGTGCAAGGGCACTAAGTCAGTTATTTAAAGTGGTGTACCTTACAGGACTGACCTCAGGGGAAAGGGAAAACCACAACCACTCCATTGTTTCCCATTGGATAGCCCCCATCCATTGTTATACTGTGGATTATACCTGAGATGACATGGAAAATTGTGTACAAATGTGTGGAAGTGGAGGGTGAAGTGGTGGATTCAGGAACAAGGAGCAATAGGCAAAGATGAGACAGTGAAATTGGGCTTAGACTTGATGATTCAATTACTAGCAGGCACCACAACCAACTAATGAATAAAACAGAAAGAGAGGCCCACTGGTGGGTGAAAGAAAACAGCAGGTTAAAAGAATATTCTCTTTATTATTAGAGGCATATTTAGTGACAGGTGAATGAAACTACAGTATGTAGAGTGATATGAGTGATTAAAACTGGCAACACACCAGAGTGAAAATAAAACTATTCAAAATATAGTCATATATGAAACTACCAAGCAGTAGAGTGAGAATAAAACAACTGATATTGAATTGTGTTGAAGGGCATTCTTGACAGAGAACAGCCAAGCCAGGGTGGATTGTTTGGTGTGGAGTAGCAAGGAGTTGAGATGGCTCTGGAGAGAAATTCTGTACCCAGGTGCTACCACCACAGCAAAAGTTGTACCCTGGCTTACAAGCCCCCCACTTAACTACTTAACCCCATAAAAACATGATATACCACATCTCTATTGTGCTTTTGAAAGAGGCTGGCAGCACCACATTTTCCATTGTTTTGATTATTTCATCAAAATATCTGATCACATCCTTTTTAAAGTCAATGAACTTTCAAAATGTGGCGGCAACTGCCAGCAGAATATATGGATTATGAGGGTGTGGAGGGATAAATAATGCTGCATACAATGCAAATAGGATCCCATTTTTTCTCTGAAGTGAGCTGAATTTGATTCTGAAATAATATGTTGGGAATTCCTACTAGTGTTGAAGATGATAGTTTGATGTCTAGCACACTGGTGGTGTGGCCAGAATAAGTGAGTAGCAGCATACACTGGGAGTATGAGTGCTCTGCCAAGAACAGCCACCAGGTGGCTTAAAATAGGGCCATTGGTTGACCATGGCTCTTTCATGATCAGATGTCAATTAGCTTGTTTCATTTGTTTCTGTCTGGCTCTTCTTTGTTTGTTACAACTCAAATGGTGTATGCTGCCAATTTTCTCTCCATTTATACTCTATCTTGTTCCCTTCCCCTCTATGTTGTGTCTCTCTGATCTTCATTTCATTTCATGTGTGTGTCTCTCCTGTGCACGTCTTTACTGTAGGTACACTATACTTGCAAATATATCACCTATTTACATTGTTCAAAGTTCATACAAGTAAAACGGAGAATACAAAGCTGAATTGTTTCTTAAAAAATGGAAGTGCAGTAAAGAAACGCAAGGACAGGAACAGGCAAATATTTAGTAAAGTAACCAGAGATGATAAACTAAGCGGCGAGTGGAAGACTGATGTATATGTTTGTTGAGACGTGATATACACCCCTTATGTAGTCTGGCAATACCGAGTGTTACACTTTTAATGGGTGTGTAACACTTTTACGTTGGCCCTTATTTGAGGGGGGAACTTACACGCGATGGTAGCGATAAGGCCACCCGAGGTCGGGTGTGTTATGTAAGGTAACCTTTGGCCTGGGGAACTTGGCCTATTTTTGCAGGAGTATCTGAAGATACTCAACCCCTCCCCACCGCGCATGTAGGACCTTAGGACCCTGGGATATTGGGTCTGTGGGAGGGTCTCTAGGGGGATTTTAGGTAGACCTACCAGGTGTACATCTGACTATCCATTCTGCTACTATCTTGAAATATATTGTTTAACCAACTAGATGTCTGTTGAACCAGGAGGGGTGTAGTCATGATAGAGCCCGGTCTGCCTAATTTTTACCTGCCAGACACTGTTTACAATAGCACCATTAATCTGAGACAAAAGAAGAAATTACAAAATCAAAAGGCAAAACTTGAATTATCTGAGGGTTTAAACTTCAAAATGGTGGGGTTTTATATGACGCACAGAAAGCAATCCGCCAAGCGGGTGAAAAAAAGGAATCTGGCGGAAGAATATTTCAACATATTTAGTCGGGTGAGGAATAAAAAATCTGCGAGTACTACTCAGAAATTAAGCTTGACAGAGATATACATGGTCAAGAAGTCTATTACAAAAAGAGTCAGACTCAAATCTACATAGAAGGGACTCAAAGCCGCCAAGCTTTGAGCTAAGCCTTCCCCAAGGATATCAAATAATTTTTGATACGGGCATGATCCTTCTTCCCCGTCTCAAGATGAGGGGTGATCAGTTGGAAAAGCGCGCTTAAGTCAGGATCGTTTCGCAGTGCATTCTTCGAATATTTTTTCACCTTCGAAGGAGCGATGCCATAAATTACAGAGAGACCCTCCAAGGTTTCTCGCTTCTCTTCTTTGGTTTTGGCCGTGAAATCCTCGAACAGAACAGCCACTACGTCTGGGATTCGGGAATCGTACATGGATTCCCCTCGGTCATTCTTGTATTCAGCCAATTGTGCGGTGTCCAATGCACTAGTTCTTAGATTATTATCAACGTCTAGTGAGAGAGCCTTGATGATATCCCGGGTCATTTCCTGCGCCCCGAGATAATTTGTCGTGAATTCTGTCGCATCGTAAAACTGGAGGCTGTCACCAACCTTTACCAGTGAGATATAGTCCATGCCAACAGAGTTGTTATCAATAAGAGACTTGTGCCACCAGATCGTACTAGTAGGTCTACTGGAATGCTTTAGAGACCAAAGGAAACTTTTAGCTTTGTCCCGAGTTTCTTTCCTCTCAACGCCATCGACAAAATATTGCTTAAGCCAGGTACGAATGGCTGCCTTGTCTCTCCCATCAAGTTCTTGGTACTCTGGTTTCTCGTCTATCCAGGCTTCCAAGTTCTCGTGAGAAATTGGTTTATTTTGGTGATTTTGAAACCGTGATGCTTCGCGGCCAGCCACCTCTTCTAGTCTAGGGTCCCCTGCAAAGTATTCATGAAGCTGTACTGCATTCGGATTGGGCATCAAATGACCATATTCTGAAGGAAAACGCGTTGATTCCGCAGAAACAGTGACCATTCGAGGAGGTGGGGACAGTGGTGATGGTGTGTGATGTGAGTGGCTGAGAGATGCTAGGTAGTCTGAGAGCCCACGAGAAGATTCCGTGATGAAGGTAGTTGTGATAGCACCATCTGACAATCTCGACGCTGACAAGACGAAAACTAGGAAGGGCAGTAAATTAGACAACATCTTGCGTGTGCCCGGGCGGATTTTTTCTCTTTTTGAAGAAGTAAGCGGATAAACGGGATGAATGGGTGCACCATCGTGTCTACCCTCTTTTATTTTATGAGTGAACAAACGTGTCGGCTGAAACCAGTGCAGCTAGCCGCCGGGATGTAAGAGCCCACCTGCCCCACTCTAGACTGAGAAATTGTAACAACCTACCTGCCACAGTCGAGACTTGGAAGCATGATTCGTCGGAAGCAGTGTCTCATCCCCGGCGGACCAACCCTGACCATCAGTTTCAGAGTGCCGAGGAGCTCGGTGTTTTTGTTTCACTTCATCTGACTATCCATTAGTATGTGTAAAACGACATGCCCTCTGTTTGGCAAAACTATCACTACGCACCACGTTCACCCCACTTGACGAGGGCTCATCTGTCTCGGAAAGGAAGATCGACTTCCTGCCCCAGCCAACGGGAAGGAGGAGAGACATCAAAGCGTTAGCGACGCACTTGGGTTGAAAGAGAACAGACCGGAAACGGCGCGACCATGCTGTCAACTTCAGCGCAAAGATTCCGACAAAGAAGAAAAAAAAAATCCGATTCCGATTCAAATCTGGATCCAAAATTTAGATCTTCTTCTATTTCCCATTCACATACCGTACTTCAGTATATAAAGCACAATATATAGTAGATAGTCTACAAACTACACGACGCGCACACGCGACTTTTAAGTCTTTTTATTTCCCATTCACATACGTTATTTTAGTATATAAAACAAAATACAGAGTAGATATTCTACAAACCACGCGACGTGCACACATGGCTTTTACTGTTATAAATATTGTCTCTTGTATCACAGTCTTTTGTCCCCTCATGGGATTTATTTTGTAAAATTCCTTTTATCAACTTATAGTTAAATAACAAATTTTATACATTTCAAAATAAAAAATATCCGCGCTCAGTGCCGGATATTTCATTACACATGCTTCCAGCAAGCTTATTGTGCATGTTCATTGCAAAACGTATAGAGATATTTGTGAATGTTAATTTTGAAATGTGTTTCTGGTTCATATTATGATCCATGTGTTGAGATATTTGGAATCTTGAGGATTCTGTCAGGTTCACTAGCTATTTCTTATATTTATTTCTCATATTTTTTGTTATTTTTTTTTGTTTCCTATTTCTTTTTCTTTTTCATGAAATCAATCTAAACACAATTATTATATCAAAAAGTCAAGAAAAGACTAATCAAACTTATTGTGTCCTTCATCATTGTACTTACCACAACTTGACCTTGCTCCACTCTGCAATCATTGCAGGTGTGTTACTGATGTCAACTCATTAAGCTATTGTTGCTTGTGTCTCACTTGAGTATTGTTATTATCTATCAGAGTGTCAAACCGCTCTCTGAATTATATGGAAACTTTACACCATGTCAAAAGAAACACGTTGTGAGCTGATCATGTAAATTGAATGGGCCCATTAATTTAAATTCCTCCAAGGACTTAAGTCACACTGCAATGGTCAAGTCCCTCCCAATGCTTTGCGTCAACTAACCTAACTAAGTTGCGACCATTAATTTAAATTCCTCCAAGGACTTAAGTCACACTGCAATGGTCAAGTCCCTCCCAATGCTTTGCGTCAACTAACCTAACTAAGTCGCGACCTACGTTGTGAGGCAACCCTCCAAAGGAGGAAAATATGGCTCCTGAAAAAAATGGTAGAATCAATTACTTTTTTGAAATAGTATATTTGACCCAATAGAAGTAACAATCTTACAAAATGAAAGAGATAAGTAAATTGTAACTAGAATGGACAAAAAAAAATGAAAGAAATAAATACCTGATAGACTAAATCAGCATGTAACAAAACTTTCAAAATAATAAAACAATGTTGGCTTTCAAAACACAAGGATTATCACAATGTACTAGCCTGTAAGAGAAATTGATAACAGAAATGGTCAATACAATGAACAACTATCAATCAGAGAAGATTGAAAGAACTACCTGCCCAGAAGCTAGAACTAGCTCCTCCTGAGTGTATGAAGCGGACAATAGTTGAATCAAAATCAAGCTTGATTGATCAGCAAAAGAGACTGATGACCTTGGTGGTTTTTGATTGATTGATGATTGAATGATTGATGATGATGAGCAACAAAGAAGGGGAGAAAATGATTGGCGAGTCAAAAGAGGACCCAGGAAACCCCCTGTAGACCACAGTAACCAAAATGTATGAATGGATATTCAGCCTACACAACTACCACTTCAAACATTTGCAATTCACCCCTGAAGGAAAAGGTGAACTTGGGTTGTGGAAAATGTGTGGCTAGTTTTGAAATTTTTTACCAGTAGTAAAATTGAGCTAAAACTGAGCAAAACTGAGCATGCTCAGCACCACCCCCAAAAATTACCAGAATGGATAAAGTTGTGTTTTAAACAGCATTGTAAAATTTATTTTTTTTGGCTGAGCATGCTCAGCATTGCTCAATTTTACTACTGGCAAATTTTCTCAAAATTGGTCACCTATTTTCCCCCATCCAAGTTCACAGTCTGCTTTAGGGGAGAATTGCAAAAGTTTGAAGTGTACTTTGACTGAACATAAGATGTGATATCTGGATAGTTGCTACATCAGGACATGTACAGTCACCTACCAATTGTTTATGGCCAGTATGTTTGGATTACACCACCTCAACCAACCGACTGGAAGTTATGAGGCTTGA
>LUKR01001252.1:0-13803 GCA_019395275.1 Puccinia brachypodii
AAGAAAAGAAAGAAAGAAAGAAAGAAAGAAAGAAAGAAAGAAAGAAAGAAAGAAAGAAAGAAAGAAAGAAAGAAAGAAAGAAAGAAAGAAAGAAAGAAAGAAAGAAAGAAAGAGATACATACCTGGAGCAGAAATCAGAGGTGTTTGGAAGGATGAGGAAAAGGGAATGCTTATAATGCGGTTTTTCCCAGGATATTTAGTGAAATTTCACAGTGTGTGACATGGAAGAGAAACAGAGAAAAGGAAAATGAAGCATAAAGAAAATAGACACTGAAGATGACTAAGAGATATTTTAAAAGTAGATGATTGGCAACAGAAAGAAAAATAAAAGAGAGAAAGGAAAGAAAATTTTTAGAAACAGAGAGCAGAAAAAAAATCAGACCACCACAAACATTTCCCAGTTACATTGAAGAAGAACCCTTGGGAGTGGTTTAGTGAGCATGTTGGCCAACATGTTGTTGGTGGAAACATGTAGAATGGATATCATCTTATCTCAGACACATTCTCACACAAAATGGTGTTGGGAATGGATGTGTTTTGTGCAAGAGTGATGTTCTGGATTGTTGGCTAGAGCTTCAGGTCCTTCATTATCAACATGCATTGGTAGAGCCTCCCTGGGTCAAATACAAAGTTCAATCAAGAAATTCCAAAGCCAAAGTCCTTCTTTGCATGAGTTGGACAGAGCTTTATACCCAGCTTCCGTACTTGAAAGGGAAACAATGTCCTTTTTTCTGGACTTCCAGCACTGCATGAACTAACTGCCTTGATGGGCCGGTCCAACAGATCCCCAGACTGGCCTGTCCAAGCAGTTCCCAAACATGGTGGTCCAACAGGGTGTCAAACTGGCTTGTCCAAGAAGTTGGAAGGTGGGACCATCTGCTTGGAAAGCCATGCCCAAACTTTTGTTGGACGCCAAGTCCAAGGACTTTTTGGACAGACCGGTCCAATAGCTTGTTGGAATGGCCTGTCCAAGCAATTATTTCAGGCAGTGCAGGATATCACTCCTTATCCAATGTGTTAATTGTATGCTGATGATGAACTTCTGTCTTCACAATCTTTGGCCCAACCCAAATTGAAATAGCCACAGCATGAAAGGGTCCCTCCCAGACAAAGAAATAAGTGTCTGGTGGTGCCAAGATAGTTCAACACCCTCATGGCAGCGGCCCAGTGAACTTCGGATGGGTCCTTGAGAAACTGTGAAAGTTTTTCACAGGAAACACTATGTTGGGTCTTGTAAACTGAGATGAGAGAACCAATCAATTTGGAGTAGGGACCAGGAGATTGACGCTTGTCAGGGGCTTTGTGGATTAGATACTTGAAGTGGCAATCTGTGGGTGTTTGTACCGTGGTGAAACTGCCATTTGAGAAGTGGAGAAGAACATCATCTACATAGTGAGACTGAGAGAGAAATATTTGTCAATTTTCCACGTCACGAGTGAATTTCATTGAGAATCATCTTCCCAGTGCAGTACATACACCTCCTTTAATCACTACATCATATATTACAATATTACATAGTTAGAGCACAAACACTACATACACATACAACATGAGCACTGATTAAATTGAACAGAAGCTACACAAGAAGCCCCCATATCAAAGCAAACTTGCCCCTTACAACCAGATTGTTAAACCAGGATGAGAAAAACCTTTTCCAACACACAGACACATTCTCACTCATCTTTTCTCACAGCCAGAACAGAACAGAACCCTGTATTGGAGAATATTTAAACCCTCTCTTGTCATTGTTGTTTCAAAATGATATCCATGGACCCTTTGTAGTTTCTGCCCCCTCATTAGATTTTATCCATCATCACCCTTGCATACTTTGCACTTATCTCAGAATCAACCAAACTTGCATACTTTGCACACATCCTTGAAACCATTCAGTCCTTGAAGTCTTTTAGTCCTTGAAACCATCGGTCCTTGAAGTACTTTAGTCCTTGAATCATTTAGTCCTTGTATTCCTTTAGAGCAGCAGAGTGAACAGTTAATATCAGACCAGTCTTTCATCATCACCCCACATTTATATTCTTCTCAAAAAGAAACCTTCCTCACTTCCCCCCTTTGTGGCATTATGATTAGTACATTGATCATATTAGACTTCCTATTCTGGTTATACAAATCACTAGGAACTTTCAAAGAATCATAGCCACACCTTCTGTCTTTTCTTGGTGTAACTCTCCCCGCCCAGCTTTAGTCAGTAGGGCAGCTTCATAAGCACCCTTTGGTCTCAATTCTGTACTGTTACTAGTATAATTGTCCATTTCCCATCCAAGCTCTATCTCATCCTGGATTATTTCCACAATGTTGTCATTACATGGATCCAGTCAAGCTGGCAAAGTCAAAAATCAAAGAAAATTGATTTTTTTTTTTCTGTATGAGATAAAGAAAAACCAAAAAAGAAAACAATAGTAAATAAGCTTGGTTGGCTTCTTGCTCAACAAAAAGAAGATTGATGTACCACAAGAAGGCAATCTTCTTCCAAAAAAATAGAGTTACACAACCGTATGCATGTACCTTGGGGTTACATGGATCCAGTTCAGGTGGCACAGTCAAAAATCAAGAAAAAGAAATTGGATAACAAAAATGAATTTATTCCTTTGTGAGAGAAAAAAGAAATCAAAAGAGAAAGATCTTTAACAAACTTCAGGGGGGCATAATCACCAGACTGATGCTTGATTTCCATATTTTGTTGAAAGAGTATTTGAGGAAATTTTGATTTAAAGTCAGAAAGGTTTTGCACTTGAAAATACATCCATATTTGTTTTATTCACTGTGAATTTGCCATGTAAAACAGGAATATCAACATTTTTTCACCTCACACACTCCTTTTGGATTCTGTGACGGCTGAAAAGATATTCCAGGTTGACCTATAGGGTATAGGTTTGCACAGAGGGCCAAAATAATTCTAATTGAAGTTGGCCTTAGTTTCTGAATTATTATGGCATACATTCTAAACATAAACCCAAAAATACATTATGGTATAAGTACAGGTTACATTGTGACAGATGTCAGCCTATACGTAAATACAACATACTCATAATAATTGAATATTGTATTTACTACATAGACTGCACTAGTTCCTTTCTCTACCTTTTCATTTCTTCATATTCATATTCATTATAGTCATATTATGCTTATATTAGAGTAGCCAAATACCCCTCTTTATAAGTTGTATCTTCTCTCTGTCTATGTTCCCCAGAAATTCAATACAAGAAAACTTCTATTCCTCCTCATCTTCAGATATATAATCATATCAATTTCTCAAGATTGCTTTTATTGATAAATCATCAAATCACTGTCAAGAATCCAAGCTTTGAATATCTCACATCATCAAACTTCCTGATCCAAGACTTCAAGACTGGGTTATCATCTCAAACTTGCTCAAAGGCTGACGACAGACATGCACTTGTATTCAGACCAAGTTCAGACCAAGTTTGAACCAATATCTGACAGTATTTCAAACAATTATAGGAATCAGTTTGGGGGGGGGGGGAACTTGCAAAGAGGTACTCGGCAAACTCTGGTGGTGACTGGTTATACATATCTGGGTCTTGGGGTCAAAGGCCTTGTGCCAGCCTAGGACATACCTATTTTTCCAGAGTTTTCTGGTCCATTAGATGCATTGGCATTCTAGAAAGCAGTTTGTGTAGAAATAGGTGGTGGGCTAGATTTTGATATTGAGACTTGATAGGGGGGACTTCCCCAAAGCTAGGAAAAGAGTTCATGAGGTGATATGGAAGGACTTAATTGAATCAATTGTGTAACTTCATGTCACCTGAAGTGTATTCCCCTCAAATCTTTCATGGTGCTAGGTGCTTTTGTTTTTTGTCACTCCAGGCAATGAAACTCTTTCAAAATATGTGGATATTGGCTTCTGTTTTTTTTTTTTTGGCAGACATGAGGTGTGATGTGGGATTGCTGTCCAAATATAATGTTGGCCTGGATGTGCAACTTTGCTTGCATACAAGCCTTGAATTGATGTAAGCGGAGTTGTTCCTTTGATAAAGGTTGAGATGCAGGGCCATCTGTTGAGATGTAAGCAACCTGTCACAAGTACGGACATCAAGAGGTCTTGTGAGGCGGAAATACTGTGGTATCATTAGGTTGTAACTATCATCAGATTAGGTTTAACTTAGTTGTATTTAGCTTCTCTCTACACACCTTGTATTTCCTTTCTTTTCTTTTCTTCTTTTCTCACTCATCTCTTGGCTTTTTCATTGCTATACGCACCACAGGTGCATATCATTTCATAGTTTGCTCATTTCCTCATAGGCTCATTGGCTCACTTGTGCTCTTGGCTTTCAAAGGTATCAGATCTCTTTCATTATGTTTTGTTTCCTTCTTTCTCTTCTTTTTCTTCCTGTCACCTTCATCCTGATTCTTGTCATGCAATGAACATCACTCATCTCTTGGCTCTTTCATTGCTATACGCACCACAGGTACATATCATTTCATAGTTTGTTCATCTCCTCATTGGCTCATCAGCCCACTTGTGTTCTTGGCTTTCAAAATACTCACTTGCTACCCTCACCTCACTCACGTCACCTGTCTCATGGCAAATTATCTTTTCCTGATTGAATGTAGAGCATTGCAGCTGGATTTTTTGTACACAATAAAGGGGATCATTTGATTCATCTTTACAGGCTGGTCAAATGAGTGCTTGCACTGCCAACATGATTGTATCAGATTCTCAAATCCAGCATTATGTCAGATGAAAGATGTAAGATTTTATCAAACAAGGCTAACATAAAGTATACCATAGCTGATCTTGTGTCTACCAAGAATGATATTACATCTGTTGTGGCTGATTTTGAAGCTACTCTACCTATGTGACATCAGCATCACTGAAATTGGATCAGATGTTTACATCTGATATAATTTTTTGGCCCAAGGATGTTGTATCAGAACATTAAAATACAATAAAATGTCAGTTATTCTGATATTATATAGGTTGGGTAGATAAAATATTGGATATGATAGATACAATATCAGCTCTGGTAGGCATATAATCAGTCTTTCCTAATACAAAATCACTTTTTTTTGGTCTGACATAATGCCAGCCTTGGGAATCTAATACAATCACTTTGGTAGTGTGGGGGAGAGTCAGGAATTCCTTTGCCTTACTTATTGATTCAGGTGTTGCAGAGAACCAGGCACATGGCGAGGAGCTGTATGGGATTTTTTTCAAGGAGGGGGTCAGATTTTTGGGAGCTGTATTTGACACATAGTGGGAAAGAGATCACTCATATTCAAATGCTGTTTGGTCAATCTGATAAGCCCAAGGAGGTGACATTGAAAGTGTTCTGAGAAACAATGAGTTGCTATCAGATCAATTGATCTGATCGATAATATTAGACGCAAGGATTTGCTAGTAGCTTGATCCAATTGATCTGATGATAATGAGAAAGGTGGAGTTGAGTTGATAGTAGGTTGATCAATTGACCAATTTATAAGCAATCAATAAATTTTCAAAGTAGGATGCTTTTAGTTGTTTAATCAATTGATTGATTGATCTAAAATCCAGATTAGAAAGGAGGAAGTAGATAGCCACTACTAGCATAATTGGCTAGGCTGAGTTTATCCCAGTTAAAAACTGGGATCAATTTAAACTTGGAGGATCTCAACTGGTTGATCAACTGATTGATATGATAAATATTATTAGACAGGAGGATTTGCTAGTAGTGGTACCTCAATCCATCAATTGATTGATCCAAGTAATATGATGATGGTCAGAAAGGTGGGAGTAGCTAGTAGCTTGATTGATTGATCAGATTAGAAAGGATCTCTTGCTAGTAGTTCAGTCACACAATTAATCAATCTGAAATCCAGAGAGCGGTTAGGTGGGTACTAGCTAGGTTTTTTGATCAATTGTTGTCAAATCAATCCAAGGAGATGTTTGGCAGATTGATCTAGGTAGAAAGCAGAGGGTGTTTGATTGGTCTGATAAGCAACAGGAAGGTGGCTGCATAATTGGTCAGCAATCAACATAATTGGATAGGATTTTTCTGTTTGAGGTGTTTGATCAATATGATAAGAGGAAAGAAGGTGGCAGTGTGATTGGTCAGCAATTGATTGGATTGGATAGGATATTGCTAGTAGCTTTATTGATCTGAAATCCACGTAGCAGGTGGGCGGGTGCAAGCTGTGTTTTTTGCTTGAAGTAGTTGGGTGGTATATCCAGACAAGAGGAGCTGTGAGGCAGCAATATCACTCATTCAAAGGCTCTGATTGAAATATTAGTTGGTAGTAGCTTGAGTGACCCAAAGTGCCCCAAGATTGTAGGTGGTTGTAAGCTGGGTTGTTTGATTGGGAAGTGATTGGGGGTAGGCAAGATGAGAGGTGAGAGGAGGTGGATAGTGTGCTGCAAAAAAAGGCAAACATGTGTTTCTGAATAGGGCGATTATATGGGCTGCCCAAAAGAAAGAAATTACACCAGTGGAGTTTCCTGCAAACTTGATTGGTGGGTGCCAAGGAAACTCCCCTGTGTTGGTCAATAAAAAAAAGAAAGTTAAATTCAAACCTGGAATACATACACTTCCATAATAATTTACTGGGCTGAGATCATCCCAGTTAAACTTGGATGCACTAAAACATTTTAAACTTGGTTGATCTCAATCGATTAAATACAAATCCAATGTACCCCCCTTTGAATTCTATTTCATTGGTTAATATAAACCAAGTTTAAATTTGCTGGGTGCATCCCAGTTAAACTGGGATGATCTCAGCCCATCCAATTATGCTTGAAGTGATACCTTATTCAAAGTAAGACAAAGTGACCTGGAAAATTAGACCTTCAATTCCATCCTCCTCCTAATTATCATGATCATAAAGGAATCCCATCTTCATACAGTTCATTCCATTGATCTTTTAGATCAGCTGAGGGCAACTGGTTGCAGGTGAAAATGAGTAAAACATGTTGAAACTATAGAGCTATGGTGAAATGACTTCATTGAAAAGTTCCACTGCATAGAATTTGGAGTATGGATGAAGACTAAACAAGAGTTTTGTTCATTTTAACTCCCCTCAGGTAATCCCAAATTTTTCCTGTCATATTAGAATCAGGCTATTTCATCATGAGTATCCTGAGTGTCAAAAAGTTCATTGTGCCTGTTTCTGGTTTTGAGACTAGTGATATTTTTAATTGATTATTTCATTTCTCAGGTATTTGATTTTTTTTATTGTTCTTATCAATAGTTTCACTTGTTATCTTTCATTTTTTATATTTCAAGTGTATTACTTATATTGAGTCATATGATACTGTTGCAATAAAGTAAATTGTCAGTGGTGGGTTACTTGTGAGTGGCTAGAATCCTCTCAATGGAAGTTTACTGGTGTTGACCAGTGGCTCCAAATTTTTGAATGATGGTGAGCTGGTCCAAGTAGTTTACGCCTGGCAGTTGATGAGTTTTTGAGAAGTTCAGGCCTTGGAGTTCCAAGAAGTGATGTATTGATATACTGGGAATATTCTGCTTTGGAGTAGTGATGTGTTGATGTATCTTCAAAGTAAAGAGGAATGAGATAAAGGGTGTTTGTTATTAATCTTCTCTCCTGAAACTCTGAGGAGCGGTCAAGTCTAGAGAGTACAACTATATATATCAAGCTTGCTATGGTTGAATAAATACAAGGATATGTAAAGCATGCTTATAACAAAGATAACTGAAAAGAATGTAAAAGGTGAGTAAAAAGAGTGAAACTAATGATAACTTCAGATCGTGTAGTTAACTAAAATAATACCAAGTTAAGGGGTAACTGGGTTTTGCTTGCCAGCTGACATGAATATCAAATCATCGCTACAAAATTGATGGATTTTGAGAAGGATTCACCTGTCTTCCTCAATGCTCAATAGTTACATGGTTTTTATTTTTGAAATCTGGTCTGTTTCAGTTTTGTTCACTTCTGGTTTCATCTCCAGTATTGGGATGAAACATTTAATCTTGATCCAACAGTTTTTTTTTTAATTCATCAAACCTTTTGTGGTATCAGTACTGTCACCAAAATTTTGTTGCCTTGTAAGTTCTCTTGGTAGAAATAAGAAGAGGCATTCTAATTTTATATAGGTTTTCCCCATGAATGATTTGTAGTTATGTTTACATATAGATGTTCTGTACCCGTTTTGTAGGTACACAGCACAAGGATTGGTTGGTATCCTTCAAAATTCAAACGACTGATTGAGACTAAACTAGATCATAGTACAACAAGAAGCCTACGATGAAGAAAGAATACAAAGAAGAAGAAAAATACACTTGCTTGTCCATATTTAGATTGACATGGTGGATATTCTTGACTCACAATTTGGAATGTCTATGAGGGGGTCAGATACAGAAATATGAAAAAGCGGCAAGAGGGCTAGAGATTACGCGTCAAGACCAGTTCATGCAGCGGTAACAGTCGGATCAACTATGTTGGCTGTTTAAATGAATGAATGAATGAATGTGCACATAGATGAATTAATTCAGTCTGGCATTAAAAACAGCATGTAAGAAAATCCGCAAAAAAAGGCTACCACTTACCACAAGCGACTGGATTACCAGTTGGGTCTTCAATCACAAGACTTTTACCAAGAATTCCGTTCTTGGAATAAGTTAATTTGAGACTTTGATCAAAGTATACGGCTGGGGCGACTTCTGTTGGACCATTGCCTTTCAGCATCCCATGCTTTCCGGACAAGTCCTGTTGGAAAACCAATGCGCATATATGGGAAGGTAAGTAAGAGGATGAGCTGTTTGACAGTGCAAAACAATATCCAAAAAATTCACTTACCCCGGCTTCACAATGGTTAGGCTTCTTGGGATCGCAGCGAAAATTGGCGGCTTTGGTGTCCCACTTCCTTGGATTCCAACGCTCCCCCGCGGCCTTGCAATCAGTCCCGGTAACCAGGTGCTCGTGAACTGATGAATCAAGTAAGCATTTCGAGATTAGTTTTTTTTAATCGTATACGTCAGTTATGAAGATAATTGCTTGGTCTCACTGATGTAGGCAAAATCTTTGCCTGCTTCCAATCCAGTAACCTTGACCGTTACACTAGTTAATGGTCTATCAGCAGAAAAGTGGGAAGCCTCTGCTGGACGGTTTTCTTTTGCTAATTTCACAAAATTGATGGTACCCTTAACGCCAGCACCATTGTCAATATTGACTACTGCTTCGTGAGGGTATCGGTTCTTGTTACTGTTTGGTGGCGTGTTTTGGGCATGGGTGGGGGTAAGAGTGAGGACAGAAGCGATAAATACAAGGATCAGCATCTTAGTCGACATTCTTTGAGATATCTTTTAAAGTCAAGTGTTTTAATTTGGGATGGTGCTCGTTGAAGTCGAAGCTGACGATTTGAAGTACGAAATACGATTTATACACAGAGAAATGGGTGAGCTGAGATGATGAGAAAAGCACAGTTGGAGCCAAACCACCTGCCCTTTTATAATCTTTCCCGATCTGCGGCCAGGACACTGGTCCTACGCCGAGTCACAGCTTGAGGAGATTGGGTATCTCTCAACGCTCGCTATGTTTCTACCGAGCCCCATGTTTCGCGCTGTTCGCCATAATATTCTGTTGGCGGAGTCGCACTGAAGCTGCCCGGTTGCACCCACCAAGACCATGCACTATGTGGCGCTGGGGGAAACGACCTTCCCAAGCGACAACTCCACATCACGTCCCTTTCGTGTGCAACCAGAACTTTGGGCCGACTGGTTTACACGAATTTTCACGAATCACCTACGATCAATGAGGGATACTGTTGTCATCGATAAATGATCGAACCTCACCCACCAAGCCTCACGGGGAGTTTGCTTTTCGGAGTGTCGCACTGTCAAGCATACCTTTAGATGGCCAGGGGCATTCCAGAGTATTATGGGGAGATTTTCAAAGTCATTACGACAGGCAGTACCTCCCATTTCTAGGACCACTGGTTTCATCCACCGGTGCATGACTCTGACATCCCGGTTGAAGGAGCACTTGATAGAATTTTCGGGAACCATTTCCGAGTCTTCGGGGTCAACTGCAATGACGCCGGGCAAGCATCCGGTAGATAGTCACAAGAGGCTTCTTGTAGCTTCTAATCCCATTAATTCATATATCAAATTCAAAGATATATATCTATGTCTATGTCAATAGAGATGGCGAGGCGGGCATAAATGCCGGGACTGGAAATGAGACTAATAATGCCCCAACGCGTAAGCAAAAGTAACTCATAACATCTTCTCAGTTGTTCTGGTTCACCTGAATCCACAAATTGAGAATAGTATGTGTTCGTTTTTTGTTTTCTTTCTCTAGTCATTCTTTCACCCTCTTGCTATCCTTCTCTCTCACTGACTCACAAAGAAAAGAGCATGTTGATCATCAAGAAAGAAAGAAACGATTCCGTTTTCTTTTTGATTTTCTTCTTTCTTCAAATGATAAATTTTTTGGGATCGATCTTTAGTTTACACAATCTAGACAACAAGCCACCCAACTATTTTGTTTTCCGTTCGATGAAATGTTTTTTGGATTGAGTTATTCATTCCGTCCAATAAGGAATTAACGGGGGAGGTAATGCCATTTTTTTTTTTGTTAATAGGATACCGGAAGAGATGCTGTTTAATTCCAGTTTAGGAAAATGAAAAACGTGTGGAAGGAGATGACTCAACTTGGACAAGCGTACTGACACCCTCCAGAATTCGCATGTGAGTGAATCCAATTTCCTGAATGTTGATTGATTTTAATGCAGAACACAAAATGTGAGTATTTAACCTCTACAATGGTAATTGCGTAAAAAGTAAATAGATAAACCAACCTTGATGAATTCTAGTTTTAAGAATTCGGACATACGATCCATCCCCTTAACGACTTTAAGTAAAGTACTGACGATGTCCAACGCACTATAACCTTGCTCCCATAGATGCTCAAGTTGATCTAACGCCTCACTCAGATCACCTTTCTCACAAGATGATATGAGTTTCTGAATGACCACTGGATGGGGTTGGTCACAAACTTTGAAGACCGATTCAGCGGAGACGAATCCGAAACCCGAGACAGTTGATTGTAAGTTATTGATTGCCTGACGCATATCACCTTCCGATGTGAATATCAAGGCCGCCAATCCATCCTCAGCATACTTGATGTTCTCAGCCGAGGCGATCTCGACCAGTCTTTTGAGTACCTCCTGATCCTTCAGTTTCCCATATCTAAGGATCGCACATCGGCTCTGGATAGGCTCGATAATCTTGCTACTGTTGTTACACGCAAGCGCAAACCGGGTCGTGTTGGAGTATATTTCCATTGTTCGTCGTAGGGCTTGTTGCGCTCCGGCTGTCATCGAGTCCGCTTCATCTAGAATGATTATCTTGTGTCGACCGCCTGGAAGAGTCACCTTGGTGTTGGCAAAAGTCTTGATCTTGTTTCTCACTACATCGATTCCTCTGAAAATTTCTCTCATCAGAAAAAGTAGGTGGACAGGTGGTTTAGAGGCCGGTAAGGTAAGGGGGCATGCTTACCTTTCATCTGACGCGTTGAGTTCCAAGACACCTTCCTTGTACGCATCACCTAGAAGTGCATGTGCTAAACACAGAATACTAGTCGTCTTTCCTATCCCAGGCGAACCCTAGAAAAAAAATATGAAGGTTTCAGTACTGTTATTGAAGTTTACACGAACTTAGAACCAGGTTTATTCTTTTGAAAAAAATGCTGACAGAAATAATGATATGAGGACAATTCCCATCTCGAGCAATCACTTTGAGTCGCTCGATCGTTTCCGTATTTCCAGTGATATCATCTAATACGATCGGTCGATACTTCTCAACCCTAAAAAACTTTCAACAATCGCGTTCCTCGTTCATTTAATTCTCTCTCTACCTACCTCACAAGCAACACGATTCTACATGGATTAATTATTGGCTTACCATGGTACTTCTGCCCCACTGGCTTTCAGGATATCCACCGTCGTAGCATTCGTCTTGGAGCTATTAAATATAAATGGAAATAATTCTAATCAGTTCTTTCGTTTGCACCATACCATGGCCAGCTGAGCACTTCACCTGGACATTCTCAATCCGCCGCTTTCTTTCGGAGTCCTTAAGGCTTGTTGGAGAGATACCAGTGCCGAATGGAAAAGTTTGTTTTTTCTCCTGGAAGGGTGCACGCGACTTGGGCATGTCACAGACAGGACAGCCCCTGGCCTGTCGCGATCCCGCCTGTCCCGGCGGCGTGACTTCCTCGTGACAGGAGGGCCTACCAGCGCCACTTACTACGACACCTTATGCAGCTCACTACAAAAGCAATTGGATCACATTTTGTAGATGCGCGATAACATCACATTTGCAAATGCGATGTCATTGTGCATTGGTAAAATGTGATCCAATGGTTCCACTATGAGTGAAAGGGATTTGATCACATTTTACATATGCGCAGTAACATTGCATTTGCGGATGCAATATAACCGCACATCTACAAAATGTGATTGAATTGCTTTTGTAGTGCAGATGAAATCCATGGATCTTTGGACAAAATCACAATGAAATAAAGGTTATATGTGCTTTTTCTCCCCACAAAAGATTAAAGGCCCCTTCTGGCTGTGGATAATTTGTGATATCCAGGTAAGGTTTGGTGCAAGATCAAGTGAAAATTTTATATTGTTTGGTATCTAACACACAGGTAAAACCTGTGCCAAACATAAGCATTAATGTGAATCATCTACATATAACTAAACGAATTGCCTCCTGGAGCCAAACAAACTGTTGTTCATTTCATTGAAATCAATTCAAATGCAATGTAACACGGGCATCAATGGTAGACCTCAACTCCCCTCACCCTCCCCAAAATTGGGGGCAAATACTAGTTATTTGTAACCAAGCAGGGCCTGAGGTTTTTTGATTGTAATTTGAACAAAGATATATTGATTTCCTCCTAGGGATAAAGGGATGATACAAATAGATTTCATTTCAAAAGTCTACAAATAATAATATTTTTGAGGTGGTGAAAACAAGCATACAATGGCAAGATAATATTTTTCTCAACTTGGTGAGTCCTCAATTGGTAATGGCTTTCAGAAGCTGAATGACACTTCTAATTATTCAAGCTCCAATTTCTTCCACTCCTTTTTTTCAATATTACACCAATATATTTTGAGGTTTGGAAAAACAACACCCGCCTTTTGGCAAACAACACCCAACAACCTTCAACCAATGGTTGGCAGGTGTTTTTTTTCCAATTCAATACCCGCATTTGGGTGTTGTGTTTTCAATTTGACACCCGCATTAAAAATTTTTTTTTGGGTGTTGGAATCCAAATCCAACACCCAAGGTAACTGCTTTTGGGTGTTAGCTTGCCCCAACTTTTCTTTTTCTCACTCCCAAGTGTTGTCCGGCTAATTGTGCACCCAAGACTGTTGGACTTGGGTGTTGGTGCCACGTGTTGTGTCCGGTGGGATTGTGTCAGCCACAGAGCCCATGTCACAGTACCTGACATGTCCCAAGCAACTGCAAGTTACATGTGATCTACAGATAAGCCCTCTTATCTGTAGCCCTTAACTACATTAACTTATCTTTCAATTACAGTACACTACATCCCCTTATTGTTACCTCCTCATTACGCCAATACAATATTAATATTGTATTAACATTCCTTTATTATTGTTATTAAATATTATGTACTAATATTCATCCGTTCAAAGGTTAAATAATATGTAGTATCATTTAACAATTCAGAGGTTAATATAATGTATTACTATTCAAAGTATAATAATTATGTTAACCCTTGATTTACCCAGGAAGATCTGCTACTCTTAGATCAGAATAGCCCAGGAATTAGCCCAAGAACTAGCTGAACATGTAG
>LUKR01001253.1:0-13801 GCA_019395275.1 Puccinia brachypodii
CGTGCGATTTTCTGATGATTGTTGAAGTGGGTGATTTACCTGTCACATCATCTCCAGCGACACCCTGTTGTACGTTCTGGGCGAGGTTGGCCAAAGGGGATTGGGTAGTATGTGCATCGATCGGGGATGTGGTGAGCGAGATGAGGCTTTCTGTTTCCGCTCGATAGACAGACTGACCTTCCAGGACATTTCCTCGCTTTGCTTCGGTTTTTGTGGTCTGTGGTTGGTTCTTTGGCGTTCGCCTGTGTTTTTCTGCCAGGGGAGAAAGTAGGATGAGTCTGATCTTCCAGAGAATACCAAAACCAAGAAGGATGGCCAGGATGATCAGGATAGCACTCTGCCAGTTCGACTGCCACCAGCCATCAACAAGCTCAGCAGGGATATCCTCGTCCTTCGCTGAACATGAGACCAAGAACTTGGAGAAGGCGAAACAGTTCATTGCCCGTGCTGCTCAAGACAAGGCCGACTTGATCATCTTTCCTGAGTTGAGTCCGTTCTATCATCATCGTCTGATTAATATACTCATCAGTTGTGTATCTCTTTCTAGATACTTTATCACTGGTATAATCGAAAAGGATTTATATCTGGCTTGTAAAGAATCGAAATGGATAAAGGAGTTCCAAAACCTAGCGATCGAACATCAGATCGATATCGTACCAGGAACGATCGTAGAAGAAGAAGAATCAGAGGAAACGAATGGAGAGCGTTCAATCGAACTATTCAACTCGTTCGTATTCTTATTACTTTTTCTATCACTACCTCTTAATGAATCAACTTCTTTCATCCAGAGCTTTTTACGTCGAGAAATCTGGGAAAATTATGGGTAAATATCGCAAGAAGAACTTATGGTCAGTAGATCTTCATATATTCCATTCTTTCTGATGATGCTTCATTTTGTGAAATTTCACTCAATTCTTAACTCTCCTTTACAGGCACGCGTTAGTTCCTCCATTCTTGCACAGTCACATGGTACATGTCCCTCTGATGATTAACGGACCCTATTGAATGAATGGCACGCATAAATAGGGAGAAGGTTTGTTGTGATGTTCCCATCATCGTCAAAAAAACAAAAAAGCTCCCCTTTATAATTATTTATTTATTTTTATAATATGCTCAATTCTATACTAACGATGTAAATCTGATTTATAATGGTTTATTTAATAGTATCTTACATCTTGTCCTAAGACGAATCAAGTTTTCGAAGCCTTAAATGGTATAAGAATTGGAATGCTAATCTGTAAGTCTCCCTTTTCTTTCGTTCATTTTATCCCTTCGTAGAAACAACACACGATGAAAAAGAGATAGACCGCTGGAGTAAGATATTTAACCAACGCCCTTGATTGTTAATATGTACATACTAGGTTGGGATTTAGCGTGGCCGGAAGCGTTCAGAGATGTACGAACGATGTTGAATTTTGAATGGAGCGGAATATCAGACAGAGAGAGAGAGAGAGTTGATACGAGTTTTTGGTGGTTGGTATGCAGTTAATGAAACAGGAAGTGGAAATAATAATCGTCCCGAGTTATTGGTCGCTTGATGTACCTGAATCAAAGATGAACGAACACGACCCGACGGGTCTCCAAGAATCGAAGTTGATCGATAGTTTAGCTATCAGTAGAGCGCTCGAAACTGAAGCTTGTGTAATTTTTGTCAAGTAGGTTACCCTGTTTTCTCTTTATATTTGTTGATGTTGATTATAGTGTTTTGTTGGTCTGCTACATAAATAGTTGTGCGGGAAAGAAAGAGGACGGTTTCTTGGGTAGATCGTCGATCAGTTTACCCTTGAAAGGACATCTGCTTAACTGTATCGAACCAGAAGAACAACTCCGAATAATCGATGTCGACTTATCTGTCCTCAAAGTTGAGTTTGATCATAAACCTATCCCTTCAACAAGTTTTTTTTTTCCTTCTGGGGGCTTTGACGCTGACACTTGACAAACTTGAATATCTCACTCTTCATTTGCACACTTCTTGTTTTTTCTTGTTTTTCTTTTTTTCAAAGGACGCGAGAGAAGTTTATAAAGTTCGAGAAGAGTTCAAGTCCAAATCATTTTCTTAATATGTAAAAGAACCATATAACTTATACACAAACCACGGTACAATCATCAAATGTAAACTATATTTGTATCCTCACCTACATATACACGAACCAAGGAAGAAAGAAAGAAAAATATGTATCCGGAAAGAATGTATAGGCTTCCTTGTCCAGTACTATCTGTAAAAGGAAGCGTTCAATACCAACATAAAGGTGTTTGATATGATAAGCTACATTTCTTGGAGGAGGGACTAATATACCCAAGTAGAAAACGGATAAACAAGTCACGAAGAGACTATCTAATAAAGGGTTACAAGGGGTCGAGGAATGAACGATCAAGAAAAGAGAGTAATATGAGAGTGGATAGTTTAGATTAGACGACACGAGAGAGGGGGACAAAGTGGATCAAATTTAAAGAATTTTTTCTTATCGAATTCGGATATAAAACTTTTCCAAACTGGGATTTCTTCCTCATTGTTACCATTAGTGGAAGTGGTGGTAGAAAGGGAGGAGGAGGAGGAGGAGGAGGAGGAGTGCCGGAGGAACCGAACAAGAACGGATTTAGTTTGATCGAACAAGTCCGTTCCTTCTTCAACTTTCTCCAACACTTTGATATCTTCTTTTCGTATGATCTCGAATCGATTACGTTTATTATGGATCACTCCTTGTTGAAGATTGGTTGAGGGAGGTTTCTTTTTTTGGTAGGCTTGGATTACAGAAGGTTTGAACTTGTGTAAGTTCCTTCCCAACGCATCAATTCGTTGATTTTGAGTTCTTGCAACCTATAACATTATAGCACACCGATGAAAATATCAATCCCCGTCCCAAAGAAGAAGAAAAACATTGAGATTGAATCTTTTTCACCTTGAAGATTTCAGAACCGTGTTGGAAGAAGAAAAGGAGGCTAGAAGTGCTAGCTTCGACCGGTAAATTGGAGACAAGGACGTGTACGAACTGCTCATGTTGATCTCCCAACTCGGCCCGAAGATGATGATCTGTAGTGGTAGTTGGTGTTGGAACGGGGCGAGAAGGGGGAGGGGGGGAGGGAGTGGTTGTGTGGGGCTGAATGGGAACGGAAGTTAGAGTGGCTAGTCGGGCTCGTTTGGATTGGTGGCGATCGACAAGACTCGGCTTGGGAGTCGTCCGACTTGACTCGTCCATGTTCCGCCCTCTTTCATCATCATTGATTCTCGTCGTTGTCGTCGGCACATCATCATAATCTTGGACAAAGTGCCCTTGAATCCAGGTTCCTGTCTTCGGGCCAGTGCTCAAGTCACGCTCTGCTTCTGCATTCACGGAATCCGCTCGGTCTCGTTTAGTTGATGGTTGTTGTCTTGTGAGATTATTCCGTTTGATTTCTTGGATCTTTCGTTGGATATCTGGGGCTAAATAAACCAAGGATGGAAAAGGTGAGCAAGTCTGATCTTGTCTGCTCCAAGAGATGGGAGATGACTGAACGAATCCTCGGTGGTCTCCTCGATGCCTGGTCGGCTCTGATCGATCTGAGGATGAGCTTAGCTTCCTCAGAGAGAGCCTTAGACTGGTTGGCCCAGTCGAAGTCCGCCACATCAACGCCGGTGGATGCGAGCGCATAGATCAAGCATCTGTCGCCGAGGAGTGCGAAGAGGGTGAGGAGCGAGTATGGCCTGTGGGGGAGACAACCCTCGAGAGCCCCATGGCCCTCCGAGGGGAAGGTAACGATGGCTTGGACTAGCTCGTCCATCGACCGGCCATCTGCTCCTCCTTCGTCTGATGATGATGATGATGATGATGATGATGATGATGATGGTGGTGGTGGTGGTGGTGGTGGTGATCCTGGCTCGTTCCTCATCCCGATCAGGTAGTCGTCTATCCTGTCCATTCGCGAATCCACCGATCGGCCATAGATTAGCTTGAGCAGATCGCGATAGGATTCGTAGGCCTTGCTCCTCTCTGCCATCCTCTCGTTCGAAGCCTGGCGGTTCTTCCCCTCCTCAGCAGTCACTCAGACGATCCAGCCCAGAACGACACTCACTCACTCACCCACTCCGACAAAACCCACTTCCACTTCCGATCCTCACCCCAGCAGCTCAGTCCTCTCGATCGATCCACCCTGTCCCTCGCCTGTCACAGCCCACTCCCTACAAAACCCCCCCCCCCTCGCCCCCTTGAGGCCGGCTCCCCAAGCCATGGCTTTCCTCCACCAGCTACTCAACTCCACCAGCGCACTCCTGCCCTCCATACAGCCCTGGGAAACCTTCAGGGCTGAGCACAAGCTCGAGCACAACCATCTCTACGCCGGCCACGACCTCTCCTCCCTCTCGGTATTCGAACAGCTCTGGCTCAGATGGTATCTCTACTTCCCAAACCCAGTCGTCGCTACCGGCGTCATGAGCTTCCTCGTCCATGAAGTCAGTTGACCAGATACACTACTCTTGTTCTTCATTCATTTTCAATACTGATATCTCATCTCGCTGCTGGTAGTTATTTTACTTTGGTCGCTGTATTCCTTGGATCATCGTCGGCAAAATCAGAGCATTCGATAAATATAAATTACAGCCACATAAGATGCCCAGTAAAGCCGATCAATGGAAATGTACGAAATACGTGCTCTGGACTCATTTTACAGTCGAGATCGGTCAGGTGATTAGATCCAGATCTATTTTTTTTTTTTTCATAGTTGGTCTCGAAAGCTAAGAATAAAAAAACGTGTTTGTTTGTTTGTTTGATCAGATTTGGGGGTTTCATCCTTTGGCTGAATATTTCGGTATGGCTACTCATTCGGTACCATTCCCATCATTATCAACGATGGCGTACCAAATCGCGCTATTTTTTGTATTTGAAGAGTCAGTCCTTCATGATCTACCTTGGACCACCAATCGATCACTGACCGAAAGGTCGATACAACAGTTTCTTCCATTATTGGGCTCATAGAGCTTTACATCAAGGTCAATTATATAAGAAAATCCATAAACTTCATCATGAATTTTCCGCCCCTTTTGGACTCGCGGCTGAATACGCTCACCCCCTCGAGATCCTCATCCTCGGTACGGGTACGATCGGTGGCCCGCTTCTTTGGTGTGTACTATCCAAGGGTAACCTTCATATCTTGACTATGTATATTTGGATTGTCCTTCGATTATTCCGTAAGCTCTTCTTCCTCTGTTTTCCCTCCGACCGGAAACAAGAAACGAATAATAATTGATTCATGATATCGGTTTTTTCACAGAGGCCGTGGACGCTCATTCGGGCTACGACTTCCCATGGTCATTACGTAAAATTATCCCCTTCTGGTCCGGGGCTGATCATCACGACTATCATCACGAGAAATTCGTGGGATGTTATTCTACCAGTTTTAGGTGGATGGATTATCTCTGTGGGACCGATAAAGGCTATCATGAATATCGCAAAAAACAGAAACTTGCTAAAGTTAATAATAATGAAACAAAGAAAAAAGTTCAATGATTTTCTTCATGCTTTTATCTCTATACCTTGACCTTTTCTTTTCTTTTTCTTCGCAACTCGCACTCTCTTTTTTTCTTTCTTATGTTTTTTTTACTCCAAAAAAAAATTCAAGTGAAAAAAAAGAACGATAACAAATTAAAATTAACATCCCTGCTCAAGCTATTAGATATTATTTTGTTTAACTCTACATATTTACGTCTCGTGAATTATCTGCAATGCAACATCTACACATAACTAAAATAATAGCCTCCTGGCACCCAACAAACATGCACGCCAGTGTCAATAACAGTTCAAAAACTGACATGCAATGTAACGCTGTCATCAATGGTAGACCTCAACTCCCCCTGTGAGGTTCAAGTGATATCCCTCCCCAAAATTGGGGGCAAATACTAGTGAGTACGTAAATTATGATTATTTTTCTTTTTTCCTTTGTTTGTTTATGTGCATGGTGGTTGTTTATTGGTTATATGTTCAAGTCTATTATTATTATTATTTGTGTCATCTTGTTATTAGCGGAGTTCATGATCAGCTTTGTTCATGAAGTTTTGTGATGACCTCAGCATCTGCAGACACTACTACTGCAACATTTAAATTTTAAGATAAAAAAACACAGATATGCTGGAGGACTTTGTGCTGATGTGACTTAATTTTTTTTTTTTGGGCCTTAATCTGAATTTATAGTTTGAGCAGGTCAAGTAAAAAATGTAACTACTTGTCATGTTGCACTTCTTTCAGATTCTGTAAAGTTGAAGGGGGGGGGAGAATGCTGTTAGACATAGTCTATATCTGTCAGCCTGCTACTATTCAGAGACAACCTGACATAAGCATGATTAAATATACATATTGGCTGCATCAATACACCATCAATTATACTATGTAAATCTCACCTTTATTAAATATATGATTTTGTTAAAGTAAGACAAAGCATTAATCTAAACAACAATAAATAAAGAATTTAGAAAAAAATCAACTGATAACTTCTAAAATCTAAAGAAAGACTTAGAATATTATTTTAGATTATGAATCTACATGTGAATTAAAGAATAAGGTAAATAGCTCACTTACACTACCCCTTTATTCCCACTCCTTCATCCTGCATTCCTTAGGCACAGTGTCCTGGCCACAATTTCAACCCAAACCCTACCAGTTACAGATAACTATAGCTTGTAACAGCATTGCATAAGTAACTAAGGTTTGTAGAATTTGACATAAACATATAAATCAGGTTTAAGGAAGAAAGAGCTTAATTAGATCATTACAACACCTGTAGTTTGGTGTTGCCAAGTGCCTTGTAGTCAATTTTGGCCTAGAATCAGCTAATGGTGCCCAATAAAGACAAGCCCCTTAGTCATAAGGTTACAAGAAGTCACTAGAAGTGTTTTGAGGAGCCTCAGAGCATTCTAAAACCATATTAACCAGACCAGTTCACCTTGGCAAGCCCATATCCACACCTACTGGTGCTATTTGCCTTGCCATGATGATGCCCAGGCTTTGATAGTGCACATGGGGGACTGTAAACAATATATAAGGAGATCTTTTTCTCCCTCACTTCACTACAAAAGCAATTGGATCACATTTTGTAGATGTGCAATAACATCATATTTGCAAATGCAATGTCATCACACATTTGTAAAATGTGATCCAATGGTTTCACTATAAGTGAAAGGAATTTGATCACATTTTACATATGCGCAGTAACATCACATTTGCGGATGTGATGTAACCGTGCATCTACAAAATGTGATTGAATTGCTTTTGTAGTGCTTTTGTTCCCCATCTTCAATTACAATTACCAGCTCCAACTTGGTCAAAAACCAGTTATCAAAACCAGTTATTTCCACCATTGCCTTGAATTTCACCCTTTAAAACTTTACCAAACCTTCAGCACTCCACTATCACCAAGTTTCAACACATTTGAGCGCATTAAAATCAGTTTTAACCTCCCAGAAAAACTTGAACAAAAGAGTATGCTTGTAGATTATTCCTTTTGTTATTTCCCCATGGTTATATTACTATCTGAAATTACTCCTTTTTATAAGGACCAGACTATCAGGTACTCCAAATACCCCCTGTTTTGACATGTCCTGATCTTTCAGAGTGAACATTCAACAATCCTGTAACTCAGGCCCCTCTATAAACAAAACAATAATTATTTTTGTTTACAAATTCTCCTTTTTATTTCTACTGCAGAAATACCCGTGAGTCCAGTGTTTTACACACACACATATCTCTAATATATTATTGCATCCAGTGTAGCTAGAAAGAAATAATGCTTTGAAATCACTGAGGCTGACAGTATCAGAAATGAGCCTATCTTGAGATGTTTCATTTCTTCAGTCTTATTTACCTGGCTGATCAAGATAGAGCTTCCAGTACATTTCAAAATTATCATTGGCTTGTAAGGAGATGAATATGGATATATGATCTTATCCAGGGTAATTTATTTACACTCCTATGAACCTCTTTCACTCCTTAGCCAGAATTGGTTGGTCATGTGTTTGGGATGGTCACTCCTAATTAAGCCCACACATTTGGTCTCAAACTATTCTCAGTTATCATAACTTTATTTTATATCTTATTTTATTCAATTTCTTCTCAGCTGGTATATATATTGTTATATATATATAGACCAGCTGAGAAGAAATTGAATAAAATGTATGTACATCATCCCCAGTCTTGGGTGGAATCAAGAAACATGTAATGATCCCTTATGTAGATCTGGTGTATGGATTCTCTGATCATTGTTAACTTCAAAGACAAACATTTGAATTTTTGGTCCCTCCTGTGAGAAATATATTGGTGTTCAAAGTAGGACTTTATATGTTTATCCATACCAATAAGATGCACAAATTCATAAACTCAATTTTCAGTTAAACTGAACTTTAAATTTTAGTTTGTCTGCACTAAATAGAGTTCATGAACACAATTGAATGGGAACACAAATTATCACCCACCTTTGTATTATTTTCCATTAGTTGATATCAACCAACTTTAAATTGGTTGGGTGAATCAAGCCTGTTTAGTTCATGGGCTAACCTCAACCCAGATGAATATGCTGGCAGTGAGATCTCTTTTTTACTTCCCAGGGGTGTATACATGTGGAGAGTTTGGATTTGTTTTAAATAAAGGTTTTCAAAGTTGAAATCCAGCTGACATACCTATCCTACATGCACAACAACATACAGTTCTAGCTCACTGCCAGCATATTTGGCTGGGCTGAGTGTATCTCAGCTAAACTGGGATGCAAAACAATCAATCTAAACTTGGTTGATCTCATCTGGTTAAATGAAAATCCAAAGTCTGAGCAGTTGTTGGACAGATTGTGTCTGATAAGTTCAGCAACCAAGGCTCAACAGGATGCCAAACTCATTGGACACAGCTTTTTCAACAACTTCTTGGACTAGGTTCTCTGAGTAATGAGTTTCTGCAGTGTGGGGGGTACATAGCTTTTGGCCTACCAAATTTATGTAATTATAATTTATTATCCTATGAATCTCAATTTTGAATACCACTAATAGTGGTGTTCAAAATTGAAAAACACAAGTAAATATTTTGGTAGGGATGTGCTTACATAATTCTTGTTCCAAGACCTACTATGCAGCAATTTTCAATACCAGTAATGGTGGACTTTAGATTATCAATACCAAGTCTCAATTAATGAGAATGTGAATTGGGCTGGAAAATATGAATGTCTTAACACTAATTCTATATAATCACAACACAAAACCTGACACAGAAAAATCCATGTATGTTGTAAGCTCTAAAGGGAAAGTTAAGCTTCCAAGTTGAGAAACATTTATCATGTTTTAAATGAGATTATTTTACAATTGATGTTTTTTTCCCTTGTCATTTTTTGAAAACAAAGGTTGAAAAATATGAATAATACCCAAGTGACCATAAATACAACTGAGAAGCAAGGAAATGAACAATGATTATTATTAAGGACTTTTTTACATCTAAAGGAATATTTTATTGTAGATGTCAAACCTCAAATGTTAGAACAACACATATCACCCCTCTCCCACAAAAGTTCATCACTGATCATCATCATCAGGGACTGAGAAGTCCATTTCCTCAATTTTAACCAACTTGGTCTTGTGATAAAGTTTCCTAAAATTGATTGTAATTGCGGATCAGCCAAGGATTCTTACCTACTTCATCGAGCCAACATGAAAATTTACTTACCAGAAAAGATAGCCAAAACCAAAAATCGCTAATGTGATGTATGCTCCGATAAAAGAGCCCCAAGACCTAGAGATGCAAATGACATGAGCTTTGCCCCGATTGATGATTCTTCAAGATCTGTTTTGGTACTTGCCATTCTCCTTTCAAAAACACCTTGAACCCACTCATCAGGATAATAGCTGTAAGCATGACCACACCATAGTATGATAGATATGGCTGGAACGGGGCTTTGTAATCAAATCTTCCCCGATCGATTCCTCTGGCTTTCAACCCCTTATGAAACCTGATGTAGGTCTTGGAAATTTGGTGATCCTGATCAGCAATTCAAACTTGTAATAGGGACATTGTCTTGAAGCCTAGGGAAAATGAACTCACAAGGCAGACGCTCCACCAGGTAAATATTCCACTCATCGCCGAGACATTGACCAGCCATAAAAAGATTGTGCTCGACTTGGACGACACGTTCATGTATGCTAACAGCCCCGGAGCTGCGGTAGCAATTAGAGCATTGATTGGAGTACCTCTGGAGTCGAGTCTTCCAAAGATCTGAGGTGCCATCCGATCCATCACCAGACCGTGTAAAACACGACTTCCACAGTCTAAATATAATTTATCGACGATTAGATTACACCAATCGTGCTCTTATCCAAGTCAAATATTATAAGAAAACAACCATCCGGCTGAATTACTCACAAACTTCAGAACTGGTAGCCGAATAAGCTGAAACTAGCACAACCGCGTTGACGAAATCAGGTAGGACTTTGATCTTTGATCGATTGATCGCAATCACAAAAGGTGAAGATGACGCGTCTCCAGTCCCACCTAGTAGGCGTGGCTCATTGAATGGAACGACAATCCCGATGACGAAGGCACTCGCCAGGTAGAAAAGTAAGAGGCTAAATTTGATAGCAGTCAAGTAGAAGGAAAGAAAAACGCAATAGTTAGGATACTAGGTCATCGCCCTTATGGATTGTTGAGGAGGCTAGGCATGTAATCACCGATAGAAAACGGTTTTGATTGCCCTTGGCACTGTTTTCCTGGGATTTTCAGTTTCGGCTGCTGCCAACGCGACAGTCTCCGTTCCCAAAAACGAATACGCTGCTTGAATAAATACAGACCTTTGGATAATGCAATGAGGTTAGTGAGCCGCGGAGATTTGCGCTTATCTGGCGAGTAAATCTATGCAAACGACGCACCAGAATGCCAAAAAGCGACCTGTCGCACCAGGGATTTCGTTAAACTGTCTAAAAAGTCCTGGATCTCTCCAATACCTGGGTTACAAAAAGTAAAATTACATGTCAGGTGGTTTTTTTGAAACACTCAGAAGGAAAATTATAACAACAAGGCAGCACACTTCAAACCAATAAACTCATGTGTCGGACCCCCTCCTTTTAACCAAGTATTTCAAAAGCACGATTTGGTCAAGTTTAGTTCAGCTAATGGCAGGGGGGGAAAGACAAGCTGACCTAAGTTAAGCACCAGACCCAAAACGACTAAAGAGGTGATGGCAAAAACTTTCACTACGGCTAGCCAAGGTAAACCGGGATTTCATCGACTATCAGCTTAACTTGAGTTGACATGGGGCTCAGAATATTTAGAACTTACCAAAGATACACTCAAACTATGCTTGAAAGAAACAAGTTTTGAAAGGTTAATCCACCTTTGTAAAAAAAAGTCTAGTGGACGACTATATTACCTCTCCGTAACACTTGACTCCAAAAAAGTTGATGGCACATGCTGTCAAAAAGAACTATTGGTGATTGATTTCAGTTGATTAGCATGCTGGCGCAGGTTATTCTAAGAGTCGCTAAAAACGCTCACAATCGTGATCCATACTGCCAAGCTGACAGGTGCTTTCCAATAGTCAACTACAATGGCAGCTGCAGTCACTTCACCCGCCACACAAATCGCAAATGAATACCTATTCCAGCAAAATGTGATTAGTTGATGAGATGATTTTTAGAATCAGACATATCATTTTAATTTCTGCAGAGAGTGGTAAGGAGTTTACCAGTAGTTCCATCCCACTAAGGATTGGGAGATAACACTTCTATTGATCAGCTTGATTTGGTTCAGTAAAGACATAAACCAAATTTGCTCACCAGAAAATCCTAATGCTGGATCAACAAACCGAGTGGGGAAGCTTGTTAAAGCACCGTGACATGGTATGAAAGTTATCATTTCCCCCTGATTTATTATCGTCAGCGGCCATACGAGTCAGTGTGAACCAATATATCATGAAATCTCACAACTTAGCCGACTCACCAATGCCATCTGAACGCTACATACTACCGTGCCCCTGAGGAAATATAAATATGATCATTCAAAACTCCCACCCAAAAAGTAATCTTAATTCACCGAGTGACCCACATTATCAGATATCCTAGTAAGAGACCCATAGGCCCGCCGTCATGCAAAGAGCTTCCCATTCCCAAGAATAATCCAGTTCCAATCGTCCCTCCAACCGACATCAAGGTCAATTGCCTTTCTTTGAGTTTCCGCGCCATGACTATCGGTGGATTTTGGTCCACCTTCTCTGGCAAGTATCCGATATTTTTCTCATCGTTGGATGTTTCGTCAAAGTGCTTGGGAGGAAAAGGAGGTGCGTTGTCCGGCGGTGGTTGATCGTACGTCTGCGTCATTTTGACTTAAGAGGAGTAAAATGTTGTACCGGCGCAGATTGTCAAAAAAAAAAATGATTCTATTATCGCTACTTAATGAAATCCCAAAGCAAAGGGAGAGGGCTCAGTTGAGGATCGTTGGTCATGGGCACCCCTCGCGATGATGAAATTCTTCGATGAAAGATAGCATCAATGTCTCTTTAGTATTTACTCAACGCAGAGTACATTTTTGGCCATCAGGATGAACGCGTTTGACCGAAGAATGAGCCTGTGACGTGAAAAAAATGTTTCACCGCAGATAGCTTATGATAACGTTGAATGTATCAGCGGTCCTTTGTGTGGAAGTTCTAGGGCGTCGAATCTGGGGTGATTTACTTCATACCGCGAATGCGTCATATATCCAAAGTATTCGTAATTCCACTGTGGTCTTTTCCAACTTGTCGTTATCGCTTGTGTCTCACTCCCCACAAGCGTTTCGGGCCTTCCGAGTCCTCGCAAGTTGTATATATGCCGTCTTAATCGCATCGATGACACCTTGCTCAAAAATCACGGGTTAATTTGGTACCGTCTTGCACGTCAGGAGGGAATACATTGTCTTGCCAAACACAAGAGTCTCGAGAAACCCGCGGCGCGATCCTGCATAGTACTTGCTACTTGGAGCATGATCTACACGGACACTCGTACACTGGCACTCGCCGGGTGAATCTGCCCAATCAGTCCCGCACTCAGATCAACCGGGGGTGCAGATCTTCAGGATAAATATCGACCCGAAGACTGATTAGACGATCCAAGCCAAGTAGTTGTGACGCTACGGTAGCGCCACTATCACTCCTTCAAGTGTAAATCTTCGTTGACTTTGGAGTGCACAATTATCCGTTGGCGCTCCGCAGGCTGCTGCCATCCATTCCGGTCCTCGCCATAGATACAAACCGAATGGTCAAGGAGAATAAATCCGAAGCAAGCTGCGAATTTTTCTTGTGGCAAGTGAGAAAATGAGCTGCTTCCAAAAGCACAGCTTGCCCCCAAAGAATCTCCGTTAATTCCCTTGAGGATCTATTAATTGCAGAACTTGCGATTTACTGGTGGAGGAACGTCGAAGATGTTTTGTGGCTCGGGAGGCGTTTCACTATACTTGTCTTTTTTACTCTCAAAACTACAACTGCCCGATGATCCACCATTTCTCTGATTCACGAGATGTGATTGCGGGTTGGGAAGGTCTGTTGATGCGCGGCGAAAAAAATAAAAAAAGATATAATACATAGAACTGCCTTGCACCACGATACATTAAACTTGAAAGCGCACATCGAACCCGGCCAACTGATCATTAGCCTGAATGAATGTTGGAGCAGCCAACCAACCAAGATTTGAAGTTGAGGATACCCATGGCCATTCAAAAGTTTACCCGATTGTTCAACCTTTATCAATAAAGTATCGTGTGAGGGACTAGTAGGGATCTGTAAGCCAGTGGAATACATCATGCTATTGAGATTTTTCTCCAGCTCGGAGACATGGTAT
>LUKR01001255.1:0-13794 GCA_019395275.1 Puccinia brachypodii
TTTTTTTTTTTTTTTTCAAGTCTCTACATAAATCCGGCGGGGAAAAAATGAAACGGAAGGGAAGAGAGAGTTTACCTGTGTAAGTTTCTTTTGAATAATTTGGAACAAGAACCGATCCAAATAAAAGTATAAATCAATTTAATCGGTGTTTCTTTTAAACATATAAATCAACGAAAAAACAGGAAGTAGTTTTAGTAACTCTCGGATAGCGGAGTTGGAATTCGACAAATATAAAGATAGATAGATTAAGAACGGTCAACTGACCACTAGAGTTTATTAAGAGTGGGAATAATCCTGATATACCTGCTATACTGGCAATCAACCAGGTCCTATAGAGATAGTAATCTTGTACAGCGATCAAGCTTCACGTACCCGATTAAAGAAATGAGACATTACTTATTATTATGAGGGTCACACCGGAGATCGAAATAATAATAATAATAATAATAATAGAAAAATTACAACTTACGTTAGAGGCACTAGGAATAATAGGGCTGCTTTTTCGTGCACATGCCAGCCGAATATAAACGAAGTAAAAGCAGATAAGATGATCGATTTTAAAAACCTAGTGTATGACGGATCTTGCCATAATTTAGACATGATTATCTTTTTGGTCCAATCAAAAAACCAAAGAAATATTAGCAACATGAAATTAATCAAGAGACATTATAAGTTTAGTTTGTGATAATGAAGAGTACATACGACCATAAATCCAAGCGTCAAACCTAAACAAGTATTAGGAGTGATCGTCGGTAAGACAGCAAACGAAGTATCACTAATCAATCCTCTAGAAGTAGAATTCAAAACGGATTGATTGATGATTACTCCACGAGACAATTGATCTAAAAAAGAAAGGCGCGGAATAACATCAACTTTTTCTTCCAGGACAAGAGTGGATGGATATAAGGGGGGAAAGGCAGAGAGCAAACATTTTAGTAAGATTCGATCGAGGGTAGAATAGATCGCCCATAGATTTCCAGCCCAATAAGCATGATTGAGGCCTCTTTTGAAAGGGAATAATCTCCCAATAATCTGGATAATACTGTCGAATCCAGTCTGATCACGATGATGACTATTATGATTGCCGACAATAAAGAACGGGCCGAAACTGAGCGTAGATATTCCAATAACTATCAAGCCTAATTTGATTAAATTTATAAATGATAATCTTTTCTTGTTGTGCCTGTCTTGGTTTTCTGAGATTCTATTCTTCGCTATGTCCGTTGTTTCCCGATCTTGATCCTCTGTGATACAATATACTCGGAATAGATATATTATATAGGGAGGTGATAAGTAGATAAATATATGTTTGAAGTTTAAGAGGCTCGCGAATAAGATAGCTGATAAACAAAACCGTTTCTTACAAAACAAAAACGTAATTGAAAGCGTCAGTTTTTCTGTAGAGAAAGTTGAGATGAGGTTTGGTTGGAGATTACTTCGCGTATGGCCCATATAGACCATAGTAATATCCCGAGTAAGAACCCATTGTATTGGAAATGGATGTGGTCGACTATTATTAATGCTGGATGTAAGAAGAGCGAGCCTGCGATCGCTAGTGCCGTAGTAGCGTTCTGTGGCTCCGAGGGTTTTCGTGTTAATCTACTCCGAATGTATCATTCAATTAAGCAGAAAATGCGAGGTTGATCAGAAGTATAACATCTGGAGGGAGAGAAAAGAAAGAAAGAAAGAATCCTGACTTGAGTAAAGCAGAACCTAGGACGAGCTCAGTAACGATGACCGATAGTCTTTGAAAGCCTATACATGACCATTCTTGGTATTCCAAGTGATCGAGTTGGACGATCTTGGGATCGATGAAGACTGCTATCCGAGATAAGAAGTACTCGAAAAACGCGAAGAAAGGTGGATAGTCTAGTGTCCATTGTGAGGTCTCCTATTACGGAACAAAGGAAACGCGCAGATTGAGTATTCGTGCTACTGAAGATGGAGAAAAGGAGACATTTACGTCGTAGTACCATTTCGAAAGTGGCAGCGAGTAGGTGATGGCCAGCCAGTTGCGATGGACCTCGAAGTCGGTGGATCGGCTGCGATGGAGCCAGTCAGTGTCAGTTCCTCTGGCCGTCCGATGGGGGACTCAACTAGGAGGGAAGGAGGAGCAGCTTGAGGGCAGTCGAGAGAAGCAGCAGGTCCCTCTCCGGCGTGCTGAGCATCCTGGTGTAGCCGGCGCCACGACATCACCGACTACTTAGGCCCCACGACAACACGCCCTGGACCCTTCGCCACTTGAAACCTAAGCCTAGCTAATGGGCCCTAGTTTCACTTTCAGTCTGGACCACTTTGGTCCATCTTTGTATGCGGCTCTCCGCTTAGCGCACTTTGTATTTCCTTCCTCTCGGGTATATAAACCCTCTAGCTTCCCCCTTTGCTGTGATTCCTCAGTCATTTACGTTTAGACCTTGTCTATAGCATATATTAGCTTCATCTATCGGTAGATTTGCATTACATCAGCTATTTACATCACTTCCGCAGCCGTAGCCTTTCACAGCCCTAGAGTCCTGTTAGCCCCGCCGGCTTCACTGGCCATCCTGCCCAGCCACTCGCCCGCCGCCCGCCCCGCACCCTGGCTGGGCTGGGCAGGGTGGATCCGGCCGAGGGCCCCTCGCCGACCCTCGACGACGAACGGCGCAACAGCCAACCACACAAAAAACGCCATGGCCCAGGCTACTCCACAGTCGGAGGCCATCAAGCTCGAGCCCGATCTCGAGGCTGGGGGGGAGAAGGGTGAGCGCAGATTGGAGTCGAAGGCCAGAATGTGTTGCTGACCACAGGAATCGCCAGCCAAAGAGAGCCGCCCAGATGAGAACGCAGGAAGAGGAGGCACGACGAGCAAAACTCCAGCGAAAGCAGCGAGGAAGGCCTCAAAAGCTCCTGATCAGGCCCAAGAGCAATTGCTGCCCCATCGTCTATCATCATTGACACGCTCAATCGTCGACTTTGCCAAGTTCATGATGGGAACTAGCGGGACTGATTATCACCTTCCCCAACCACCCACGCCTGATGAACTGAAAGAATTCGATGCATGGAATATCGAATACGTGAAAGCAATTGATCGATATCATCAACGACTAGAACAAGCCCAAGTCAATAATAACCAAGATGGGAATATTGAAGATGAGGCAGAGAATGAACGTCTCAAGAAAATCGCCCTTCAAGAATTCGAACTTACTCTCCAATCTACTCGATACCATCCAGCACCGATCCCAGCCAACCAATACGAAATCGGGAAAAGTTTTAAAGATAATTGTGACCAACAGTTCAGATTGAAAGGCTTTCCAAGGATCACGTTTCAATGGGATAAACCTAGTCTAGATGGATCTTCTTGGAATAACAGGACGGCTATCATCTTGGCTATCCAATGGCAATCTTGGTACTTGAAACATAGACGATACTCTAATTCGGTTAAACTTAGAGTTGACGCTAAAGGCGTGATTGGAAGATGGCTCAAAACTTCCGCTTTCAAAAACTCATCAAACAGTAAGAAAGAATCGACTCAACCAACTACTCGACCAGATAATATTCATAATGGAAACTCTACTTTCTGTTCTTCCGACCAATCAACGGAAAATATAAACAAACTATTTCAATTAAAAGCGCGACGTGCAGCCCGACGCGAAAGAGTTGAGTGTATTTCTCAGAACGACACCCAGACGTGGAGAGAGAGAGAGAGAGCTGATTCCTCGGTATGAAAAAATAGATTGCACTAATTCGATACTCGGCAGCACAGGCATGTTTACCCCGACCTCATGCACAACAAATCATAGATATGTTGCAAGATCCAGGGCTGGTATCTGATTGTGAGGACGACGAGGACCCATCGATCCCACCCACCCGAATCATCCCCTTCTGGCGATCGGCAGCCTTAACTGATTTATTACATGAACTAGATGAAGCCACTATCCAAATATCTTCTACCCTCGAATCTAAGACTGAAATGAGAAAATTACTTCTTAGAAAAGATTCCCGACTAGCTAATGAAGAAGAAGTTCTTAATCAAATCGTTCCACTTAAGTTACCTTCAACTGCTTTCAATAGACATTTTTATACAGATACTTCTCTCCTCGAACGTCGTCAACTTCAAGTGGATACAAGTACTAAAACTTATACTTTATCTAATGCCCTATCCGATCTCCAAAAACTTACTTGTAAAACTAACGCTATCCCTATCCCTATCGATTGATTCTCTTGTACCCGTACTCTCTTCACCTGATGTCTTCTGCCCCCCCCTCTATAGTCTCCATCTCCTATCTCACTCTTCTCTGGCGGTTTTTATAACTAGTCTCGGTGGGTATTCACGAAAATTGACTTGCTCCTATAAACCCCATCCATCACCTTGTAGTATTTTGGAATATTTCCTCTTTTTTTTTGGTTTCTTGACTGGTTTGTTGTTCCTACTCATTCCGTACATGCATACTTCAATTTCATCTGAAATTGTGGGATATATTATGTATGTGTACTTATATATATAGAGGGTTGGAAAAACAACACCCGCGAATTGGCAAACAACACCCAATGACCGTCAACAGACGGTTGTTGGGTGTTGTTTTTCCAATTCAACACCCGTGTCTGGGTGTCGTTCAAACAAAAAAATGCAAAAAAAGAAAACTTATTATCTTTTTGGGTGTTGCAAAGCGAATCTGACACCCAAGGTGACTGGTTTTGGGCCTGCACAGACACAACATGCAGCCCCAACACCCAAAATCAAGGGTCTTGGGTGTTGGATTTGCCCCCGACACCCAAATTCTGAGTTGGGGCAAGCCAACACCCAAAACCAGTCACCTTGGGTGTCGGATTTGCTTTCCAACAGCCAAAAAGATAATAAGTTTTTATTATTTTTTTTGTGTTTTTTTGTTTGAATGACACCCAGACACGGGTGTCGAATTGGAAAAACAACACCCAACGACCGTTGGTTGACGGTCATTGGGTGTTGTTTGCCAATTTGTGGGTGTTGTTTTTCCAACCCTCATGTTTTATTGGTGTCATTGGTTATTTTCACTGACTTCTGCTCCTGCCTGCTGAGGTTCTTCCTTTTTTGGCTGAACTAACCAACCACTCAGATGGTGAGATTGATTGGTCCTCAGAGACATTGTGAGCCAAGGAGCTTGGTAGTTGAAATTGTTTTATGGAGTTTTCCCAATTCAACGTCCCAGTGAAAGATTCAAGTGTTTGAATGGAATTTTGATTTGGGGCTGGTTGGCAAGAGGTGATAATTCAAGATTCAGGATGAGTTAGATTGAGATTTCCTACAGTTGAGGCTGGTTGGTGAGGAACAAGATGGTACAAGTTGTTTTTATCTATATTTAAATTGACAAAATTGCCTTGATTTGGGGCTGGTTTGTAAGTTGGACAATACGAGTTGGGTTGACTGAGATCAAGGGAAGTGTCTTGATTGTGAGATTCTTCTTGGAGGGCATCATGCAGCCACATCATCTGGTCCAATGGTTGGCTCCACTGCCAGCATAATTGGCTGGGATGAGATCATCCCAGTTAAACAGGGGTACATTGGATTTTTATTTAATTGGTTGATATCAACCAAGTTTACATTGGTTTAGTGCATCCCAGTTTAACTGGGATGATCTCATCCCAGCCAATTATGCTGGCAGTGCTCTGCCCCACTTGTTGACTCATATCAAAGGATGAGTCATACTCATCTGAGGCAGGGGAGAGAGATGACTCAATCAGCTTTGATTGATTGACTGAAAAAAACAAGTGAAAAACTCACCATTGTCCATCATTCCAGCTTGTTTGTGGTTGGTCAGTGGGTGATATGGGCCAATTGAATGATGTGGCAGGCAGACAGAGGGTCTGGATGGCCTAGCGGTAACCATCACCCCTGTGTTGGCAAAGATTTTGCTTTGAAGAGAGCAACAAGCCTGGTGTTCAAATCCCGGCAGACCCAACCCCTGGCTGCTACCCCTTCCACCCTGGACAACTACACACCCCCTTTCAGCTTTTCAAACCCTTTATTAGTTGTCCACTTAACATCCTTCCTCATTATAACCTTTCAATACCCGTTACCCAACTGAACCAGCCTGCAACATGGCTACAAAAATAACCCCAACATAATAGATGACCCTGTCTCGTACTACTACCTTGTACTCACTTAACTTAGAGTACCTTACTAAGTACTGAAAACTGTTACTAATACATTAAGTTGCAAAGCAATATCATGAAATTCAAAGTGTGCAATGCCAAAGGCAAAACTTACACTTTTTTTTTTTAAAAAAGACAGTGAGATATGGTACCCCCGGGGTCCCAGGTCGGGGTATTTATTCTATTTTATTATTTTTTTCGCGGAAAGCAGCAAGCTTTCCCGTTTGAGCTGTTCATCTCAACTCCTGAGGTGAGCGTCGGGATATGTGTGCCGAGAGGTTCACATGACTGGAGCTGAATGTGGCTGAATCCAGCATTAAGCCGTGCTCATGCATACATAAATACATATATGTGTATTCCTACAGCTTTTGGTATTCGGCCATCCAAGGCTGATGCAGTGGATGAGTATTACAGCTGCGTAGGGATTTGGAAGTTCATAGATTATAGGAAAATGGTGCCACATCTTTCCAGGCCATGGCCATATAAGTCCACGTCCATTTGGAGAAACGGACGACCAAATCTCTCACTTCAACCCAAAAGATTCGTACCGAGCCTCTGTTTGTCACACTGTTGATTCTCATCAGGTTCAAGATTTACTTCAACTTCAAATGCATTTCTCCAGCCTTGTTACGTTGATAGTCCTGATCGTCATTCACTGTGGAGCGACCTACGGCACGTTTTACTGCAATGACCATGGCAAAGGTCACGAGGGAACGTATCTGCCGTTGTGCATGAGACGCGTGAAGAACAAACGAGACTTGGCGCTCTTGGAGGCGGAGCTCCACAAAGCAATCATCAACCAACCCTCGGGTAGTTTATTGCTGGGCGGAGGCTACTTGTGTAAGCACTGGAATCAGTATCCGACCACCATTGTCACCATCCTCGAGTCCACCTCATGTCGGCTGAACTGACAGCTCATGTTTTCTTCTCATCAATCGGTAGTGAGCCCCGCCCGACCAAAAGACGGAGTTTATACCTGCGAGAATAAACTCATCTTCAATCGTCCTTCGGAGAGGCGGGTGTGCTGCAAGCTTTCAAAACCGATTAGATACTTTGTACGTCTATAGTTTGCCTCTTGATTTTTCATTCCTATTCGATCTCGCTGCATCGACGGGCTTGACCCGGCCTCTCGAGAAAGAGACCCTGTGAGCAACACGGAATCAGGGAGTCCCGCCAAGGTCTCTATCTCACGGAGATCGGAGGTCAGCCAAGCTGCACAAAGCCCGAAGATGACGGGGCTCTGTCCGATTCGCACCACTTCTGACTAGTTCTGATCCCTCTTCCACTGTGTTAGAATTTTGTTTTTCCCGCACTGACCGGAGGGGTTGATAAGAATTGCTATAATCGTTGAAACTTCGGACGAGCGAACAATTTATTTTAGTTCGGTTGTTGGCTTTTCTCGGCTTCAAACTCGATCTTGCTATCTTCGTCACCAGTTTACTCGCATTCGAAGTTACTGTTTTAACTCACATCATCTACCGGTATCGCATGCCAACAAGGCCCCCATCATATCTTGGATTAGACAACCGAGAAGAACAACAAGTGATCCACAAAGAACAGGGGGGAAAAATTCTATGAACACATTCTTTCATACTTTCATTTACCTAGTGGCAGTGCCAATGGGTCACTTTTGCTCCCTGTAAAGGGACGAAAGCCTCTTTTTTTGAGTAATTCACCATGACTATTCATACACCTGCTGAGAATGAAAAACATGCCCTTGGGTACATAATAACTTGAAAGATTTGCAAATCTCTAAAAGGTGAGCCTATGTTTGGGGTAATTTACCATGTCAATACGAGCCTATGTTTGGGGAATACGCGAGAGAAGATATTCATTTGTGGCATTGATGTGAACATTTGATTAGAAAAACAAGTAGTGTTTGTTAAGTCATTTGCAAAATATTAGACCAGTTTGACATGTCCAGATTCGAGAAACTGTTTGATTGATCGATAGCAAATAAAATGTTTTGATCCCTTTTCCAACATGAGTGGTTCGGCACTATGACATTCAAAAATGAGGAATTCGGTGAAGGGATTACAATAGATGATATTTGAAAGGCAGGTAAAGAAAAGGCTACTTACTGTGGAAGATAGGCTGGACCGCAAGATGATCGAACAACGATGAAAACACCTTGATCCAAGTCGGGTCTGACGACTATCATTCGAACCCAATCAGACAAACTTCAGATCAATGAAACATGACTGAGATCGAAAAAGAATGGCTGAACTGTACTTACTCATATGATCTTCATCCAGTGTTCGATATTTCATCGGTAGTTGGTCAAGCACCGAATCGTATAGAAGGTTGTGTACTAGTGTCTGTTCCCTTTGAAATAAAATAACAGTAATGAAAATGAAAATCGAATTCAGAGTCCTTAATAAAAAAAAACAAAATAGATCACCAACCTTGCGCAGTATTCTAAATCGACCTTACTCAATCTTGACCTTGTCTCGGGATCCATTAAGCAATGATCAAAGAACTTATCTAGCTGAAAAGACCAGTCATCACTGTCAATATCCGCATCATTTTTTGTAACGAAGCAAATAACTAGTTTCAAAGCAAAATTTCGTTGGGTGATCTTGACTGAACCTTATACATTCTACATCTTGCATAAGCTTTACAAATGTACCTCGCATGTTCAATCTCCGTTTCGATCAACATGAATCTAAACTGATTGCTACTGGTTAGGCCCTCTGGGTTATTAGCGAGGACATCTAAAGCCAGAGACTTCCGAGATGAGTGGCGACCAAATCAGTACATTCCCCTTCGGTTGATGTTACACGAGATGCGGAGGAAACGAATACCTGTTGTTGAATTCTCGACAACGCTCTCTCCAACAGGTCCTCCTGATGGGCCAACACCTCCGGCGCGAATCGCTCGTTCATCCAGTGTCTCATCAGCTCTTCTGAGAATGTCTCCTTGATTCCCTCCAGCTCTTCTTCTGCTTGCCCTTCCTCCATCATCGTCGTGTCGTTTCGTTTTCGAGAGAACGGCGGACTGATGTCATTCACCCCGGGGGTTCGGCATGTGGAAGTCAGCGACCCACGACACAATTACGGGGACCATCCCGGGGAACTACCCGTGGGTCAAACGGATTGCCCACGTGATTACAGACATGATAATAAGTCCGATTTTTTCATGCTGTGCATGTGGTGCGTCTGGGAAACAAAGTCCCTTTTGCTTCACTCAAGGACCGGTGCAAAACATTTTGGCACAGCGCAACTTGGACTTTGATAAACTAGCAATGAACACTTCATGGATGTGTAATAATAGTAGAATCAATTACTTTTGTTGTTGTAATAGTTAAAATAACTCAATAGAAGTAATAAACTTAGAAATATTATATGAATAAGTAAAAAAAAAAAACAACTTCTGAACAAAAAAAGAATGAGAGTATAAAAAGGAATAAAGAAATACCTGAGATTCAATCAGAATGTAACAAAATTTGAAACAAATAACAACCATGTTCACTTATCAATACACAAGGAATAACACAACAAACTAGCCTGAATGATAGATTCAAATAAAAGAAACAATCAATAATTAAGCCAATATTTTTTTCTGATTAATCAAATAAAAACTCTACCTGCCCTGAAGCTAGTTCTAGCTCCTAGATGTTTGAAGTGAATGACAGTTGAAATCAATTATCTAATTTAATTGATCAGCAAAGATGATTGAACTTGGTGGGTTTTTAGGATGATGAATTAAGAAGATGATGATTTGAATGATTTGGAAGAAGGGAAAGGGATGAATATGATTTGCAGAAATAGAAATCTGCCTTGGAGTACAGATGATCAGTCAATAAGGAATTATGACATCATGGGCTCACATAATCAACTCATGTGCAAGTTTAAAACTTAACAGGATGATGTTGGAATTTCATTCTTCCTCTTCCTCTCAGTACAAAATCACCCTGATTTCTTTCTCTTCTCCATTCTGTCTAGCTAATAAGAAACTCTAGTGTTGGTAAATTAAATCTGTCTGAGTGGTATCTTGTCATATAGTTTAGTGCTCAATCCTTATAGTCTTGAACCCTGGTAGAAGTCTTTATCTACTTTCATTTACTCCTGTCACCTATTATGCATTATCAATCTGGATGTGATCCTTTTTATGCATTTTAATCTCAACCACAGATTAAACCTTTGTACGTAGTCTATTTAACTCTTATGCTCTACTGGTACATTCAAATCACCGTTTCTCCTCAATTTCATCATGCCTGCCCCAATCTGAGTCACCTGAGCCTCCAAAGGTCAAGTCTGTTCAACAAATTTCTCCTCTCTTCTCCCCTCCTTGCTCATTCTCTCTGGTCCAAAAAGGTCTAAATTCATCAGATGATAGACGCTGACATAGATTATGATGAATTAATCAGCATTTCTTACCCAGGCTTGAATAGTTGAAGATCTTGAGAATAATTTCAACAATAGAAACTGTTTTGTTTCTTGTCAAAAATTCAGGAATGGGGCTTAACCATTCTTTTTTGAACTGATGAAGAGTTGTTTGATTTGATCATATTTGAAATGTGATTTTAATTGTGTCATATTTGGACGAGATATCTTCTGCTCTGAGGATGAGAAGCCAGTGATGATCAAAACAACCACCCTTCCAACATGATCAAATGCCTTATCAGACATCAGAAGTGATGGGTCCTGCACGGCTTCACTACAAATAGAATTATCTTGGCTTATGGCCACCCTGCCATACACCAGCCACTGTGGATTGACCCCTGTCAGAGTGTGGTCACTTACTGTATCTAAAAAGTAGAGATTAGCACTTTGATGAAAGTTTAAGACAGGTATTTGTGGTAAACTCCTGTACAAAGGAAACATTCAATCAGCTAAATATTCAGGCTGAGAGGCTTACATTCAAGCACATCCAGATCAACACACAGTGTGAATAGGCAACTAGGGATAACTCACCTAGCTTTATGTTAATCCAAGGGATGACTGGGGTTTATCAATAATAGAAGTCTTTATAAACAGAATTTTTGAAGGTGATCCAGGATTTTTTAGGGGTTGGAATAGGAACTGTAAGTAAGAATAGTACTTTGTTGCATAGGCTGTCACAGGGTTAATATATTCTGGGGATTTAATAACACAAGGAATTGGGGGATTAAATACACAAATAATGACCAGGTTGGTTCTGTTGGAATATCTGTGCTTCATGTCCCATAGAGGTTACTCATATTATCATTTTTCACAAATCACCAATGATCCCAACTTTGTGTTTACACAGCCCGCAAGTGGGTGATGTTTTTTGAATTTTTTCATGTTGAAAATTTCTCACATGTGACTATGCAAGTGGCTGCAATGACTGCAGGCAGGTTTCCCCAAACTCATCAGTGTGACAAATTTTTATTTTTTCAACTGAGTGTGGAATGTGTTAGATCAGTGGTATTAAAGCAGCTCTCATAAATGTAGAAGTTCATGGGTTCAATTACCATAACACACAATTCTTTTTACCTGAGTAAATTCTTCAGGTTCCTGTGGGTGCTCACAGAAAGGGGAGTGGTAATGGCACACCCCCCACCTTGCTGCACACCCATGCCACACCCCCAATAAAGGAGGTGTGTGAGCTCTCCCAACAAGCTTGAGAAGCCCCCGCTTGTTGGGACAGCGGAGTCAAAACTGCTTATGTAAGGGGATTGGCAGTGTCAACCCCCTGACGTAAGCAAGTCAGGCACATCTCACTAAGGATGTGTGAGGTCACACACCTCCTGTATTGGGGGTGTGCCATTTTCACATTATCACCCCCCCCACATAAATGAGCAATAGCCGGGGCTTTGGGGGAAAGATCAGTAGCAGTGTAAGATCTTTTATAATAGATCCTCCAAAAAAGCTAGTCTTATTGCAGATGGGGATTAGTATTGAACTAGTCCTAAACTGGTAACTGGGATAATTTATGAGCTATTGCTTGGGCCAAGGACACCTGATGAATTTTTGCTAAAATTAACTGAAAACCAAAACCAAACTGAATAAAAAAAACAAATTAGAAAAGAAAAAATCATTTATAAAAGAAAATAAATAAAAGATAAGAACACTGAAGATGTGTGCGTAAGATGCACTGATCAGAATAAAATTTAACAACACCACATCTTCCTGGGTGTGTCATAGGTTGATATTTTTATTAAATTTTCAATAATAATACATAAGTGTCACTATAATAATCAATATTGTATGGGCACTACATGGGGGTAACAATAAGGGAATGTAGTGTAATACAATTGAAAGATCAGTCATTATAAAGAAATGTTAAAGATAAGGGGGATTATATGTAATTAACTGTGACTTGAAGTTGCTTGGGATGTGTCAGGTACTGTGGCATGGGCTCTGTGGCTGGCACCCCCAGCCTCATCACTGTACAATGGCTAGACAGATAAAATTGGCACATTATTTTTGATTATAACATCACAATCTAATATAATTTCAGTTATTCTGATATTATATGGGTTGGTTATATATAATATCAGGCATGATAGATAGAATACCATTATTGGTAGAGACAATATCAGATCCTGTAGGCATATTATCAGTTTTTTCTAATACAAAATTAATGTTTTTGGTCTGACATAATGCTGGGTTTGTGAATCTGATACAAACACTTTGGCAGTGCAAAATTGGTGGCAAACACTAGTTTCTTGATAATCATTTAGGGTTCTCAATGTTGAAAACATACAACTTTGAAGCCTTTTTTGTAACTTGTAAATGAAGAGATTGGTATGGAACAATTTCCTAGCGATAGAGTGATACAAGTAGATCATATCCCAACACTAAAAAAATTTCTACTTCTCCAAAAAAAAAAAAAGAAAGGAGGGAGGGAAAAAAAAACAACAACAGAAATTCAGATACAAATTGGGAAAATGAAAAAAACCTATTCATGTAAAACATGAAAAATTGTGGTAAAGTGAGCCTCCTTAGTCCCAAAAAGAAAAGTGCTCCAAACTGAGCAAAGCACATTACTACTCAGTTTAGTAAATAATATTTTTTGGGGCTTGGTTAATTGACTCTCCAAAATTGAATTCCTGGCTCCCAAATTTCAGTGAAGTTGGGGTGACAATAGAGTTGAAGTCCCAGAATGATTGACAGGACATCATTTTCATCCCAGGTTTTTTGGGAGTCAGAACTCCAAAAGCAGAAGGTTGTTTGGGAGGTGGCTCCCCAAATTTCCAAATATTAAAATAATCATTTACCCCAGGTGGCTTGGGGAGTTGGAGCTTTGAATTGTTGGAATTCAATTCCCAGTGTTAGCTCCTTAGAAAGCAATTGTAACTGTAAGTTACAATTAAAAAACTTATATTTTTAAAAATTAAAATATTTAATATTTTTATTTTTATGTTTTTCTGCGACAGGTCTCTTAGATCCTGAGTCACAGATTAGCAAGCAAAATACTTTTGAAAGCAAGTATTACATCATTGATGCTGCAGATAAGACTCATACCAATCCTCAATCATTGTTTGATCTCAAAAACGGCTCATCACATCAAACTGTCAAAAAACAAGATCCATACAAGTTATCAACATAATTTTCTCACATTTACTTGTAAAAATAAAACTACTCTAAAGTGATTTAAGAAAATTTCAACTCTTTATATAGTTTAAGTACAGACAATAATACTTCTTTGAGCTTGTTTGATAGAATATCAATACCAGTTTCTGGTGAGTACTTTACTTATTAGGGGGTATCAAATATT
>LUKR01001257.1:0-13792 GCA_019395275.1 Puccinia brachypodii
AAAAATTAAAGCTTTATTATTTGTTTTACGCAAATAAATCCACCTACCCTTCCCCTTTAAACCAAACCAAAAACCACGCTATCTTCCACCAAAGATATCACTTTACTTAGTTTGCACCACGTGTAGCTAGAAGGTTATAGCCCTTGGCATCACGGAGGCTGACAATTTGAACAAATCTTGTGACTTTTGGTTTGTGGGCTGAGCTGCTCTAATCCAAAATAACATGCCAATTTTACCTATACACTATAAAAAGCTAGTAGTAAGTAGAGACTAACAAAATAAAGAAATCAATAAAGATGTGAATTTGAATCTTTCAGCTTGGGATTTTTTCAACAGTGAAATTTTAATAATGGTAGAATCTTTACTTTATTGCAACAGTTATATTTTAGGATTCAATAGAAGTAATAGACTTATATAGAAATAAAATCATAGTAAATGACTAGTTAATGATGTGAATAATAAAAAAAAGAAATACCTTGGATAACTTATAATCTGCAAACAGTCTAAAACCAACAAATATGACAACAATGAATTTTTAACAACAGGAATATCACAGCAACACTAGCTATAATGATGATGATAAATATGATTAATATTGATACTGACAAATTAACTTTTAAGTAATGAATCATAAAAAGTATACCTTTCCCAAAAGCTAGTTCTAGCTCCTCCTGAGGTTATACCGTCTTTGATCAACAATAAATAGTGGTTTGACTGAGTGGACTTTGTAAGAGAATATGAAATTTGAGTGGGATGAACTAGGAATGATCCTTGGATTGATAATGATAATAAAATGAGACTGAGTGAGAAATAAGAATTGTTGTGTGATCTTGATTTGCAAGGTTGATTATTCCAAATCCCCCAAATCTTGAATGATGACATCAATTTCATAATGCATGAAAGAATGAAGGCCACAGACCTTAAAGTTACACATGATTTACTTTTAATTTAGCAAGTTTGATAAACTAACAGAAATAAGGGTGTGATCATGTGTTTGACAATTGTTCAGAAGAGAAGAGGAAATTCTCTTGCCCTAAAATGCCTTGGGGCAAGCAAGCTTGAAGAGGGGAACTGACCTTGACATCCACATTATGATAATACATATCCAACTGTAGATACCACTTTTAAAAGCCCTGATTGTTGGATGTTGTAGTCTCCAAATTTCAGACAAAATTCACAGTAGTCCCTCATGAAAGAAATATCCTCATTTCATGTCAGTGTAGTGTACTGTGTATGAATAGTTGAAGTAGTGTAGTCATGCCTTGGTAGAATTGTGCTGTGTCCAGTGTAGGAGTCTGATTTGGGGATCCAAGTCTCTTCATTTACCCCCACCCCCAATCAAAATATAATGGCACACATACTATAATGTAAGTTATGCAAGAGGATTAATAGTCTGGAAACTCAAGATGAAAAAATCAAGAATCCAACTGCCCAGAGTCTTGTCAGAAGCCCTGATGAAGTAGTCAGTACATGCCTGTGGCAATGGCCATGAGAGGTATGGCTAACCAAGGATAAGGGGGTTGAGAGGAGCTGCCAATTTCTACATAATCCATGAGAATTTCCCTCAACAACCAAATAACTTGATGAGTGGTGCTGTCGTGTTGGCTACCGCGTGAGCCCCGGGGGGGAGATCGGGGATCGGCGAGGTCGTCTCATATTGAGAAGCAAAAAAAAAAAAAAAAATCTCAAACGGTACCACCACCTCGACGGGCAAGATACCTGGGGATGAAACTGTTCGACAAGTGGGACCATGTGGGCGCAAGGACATGGTGAGTACTACTATCTGTTTCATCGTCTGTATATCCACACTGTCCTGACAAACCCTCTTTATCCTCTGTATCGAATCGTTTACCAGGGTTGCCAATCCAGCTCGGTCTGCGTCGTCCACTCCTGGCATCCAGCCGTCTCGTCATACTCGGGGATCGTTGTCGAGGCGTCCGTCTATCAGCGGAATGGATTCTGTTCGTCAACATCAAGTGTCGGTCGAGGACCAGAGTAGGAAGCTGAAAGAGTTACGACTGGCGGAACTGACCAGACAACTCGAACTCACCGAACTACAACATAGCCACCAACATCCTCAGTTCAACACCCATGTCATACCACCCCAACCAATTATCTCTCGGCCTATGACGCCCATCAGCAAGTTATCAGCAGAAAACGGAGGCCCTCCACTGTGCAATGAAGATCTGATCTGGGAACAAAAACGACGAGAAGCCGAAGAGTTAAACGCGAGGATCGAATCTCTGCGTCAATCGGGTATGCCCCAGGACCAGCTCCCAAGCCCAGTCTTGCTTCCCAGTCGGCCACCATCAAGGGCTGCTCGGATAGACAAGCCTTATCCTAATTGCGTCCCGCCTCGCGACTATCCGATCCCTCCACTCCCATCCTTTGGAACTGAAGCCGGATTGAGACGCCAAGCATCCAAAAGGTCCATACACTCTATATCCTCTCATCCTACCAGATCACCTATACCACCATCCATACCACCACCGCTTACAGCGATTTCTCAGCCGAGCCAAGACCGAGATCAGACAGCTAGTTCTGGTCAAGCGGGCTACTATCAGGCACTAAAAGAAGCCGAAGAACTGATCTGCAAACTACGCCAATCACACGACGAGCTTTTAGAGAAAGTGACTCACTTGGAGAATCAGCTGGATATCAAAGAAACTGAGGTCCAAGACTTGAACACTCGGAACAGTCGATTGGAAACTTATCTTGCTGATGAACAAAAGATCAAAGAGGATATCCGAAAAGAAAATGAACGAGCTATGAACCAGTTGAGATCCCTCTCACGAAGCCAGCCTCCTCACCCTCACCATCATCCTACGAATGGAAACGAGCCTCAAGCCCCACTCCAGCACAATCAAGCTGGGACACTACCACTCCATCATGCTTCCCTTCAAGAACATAATTATCGCTCTCATTCTGGTCCTCTACCATCAGACCAAAACCTACAGAATATGTCAAGAGCTAGAGCCGAACTATTGAAACGGGAAGAAAACTTACAGAGACAGTATAGCTATAGAGCTCAATCTATTCCTTCTGACCTAGCTCGACCTGGATCTGTTGTAAGTATTGATAAAACACAACTCTTGTGAAAAATATCTTCTTTGAAACCTGACACAAACATTGGTAAATCTATCATCCGTTTAAAAAAATCCAACAATCATAGCTGGGACATAATCCACCAGCACATATCTCGCCCCCACCGATGAACCCCGGAACTTCTCAAGCCCACAACTACCATAATAATACTGATAAGTTGTATGGCACTCCTAATCAATCTGGTGGGACATACCAATTCCCGCCGACTTCGTCTTCACAGCCACATCTATCCCATTCAGACGGAGGAGGCGGCGGAGGAAGACTGGCAGGTAAACCGAGTACGATGCCTCTCACAAATGACCCGAATCGGCATTACGAAGATCACCATCCTTCCGGATTCGATGCCAATCCATATCATCCCGGGTACATCCATCCACCACCACCTCATCATCATCATCAAGGACAGATGCCGAATTTACATCCTCTCGAATATAGAGATATAAATCATACCCTTCATCATTATTCGTCTAAACCTTCATTTGACCATCAACATCCGGGTGGCCCTACAGGATTCAACCCTATCTATCAGAATAATCTGGCTAATTCTAGTCATGCTCACTATTGAGCAACAAATATTCTTCAAATCGGTGCCTAAAACAAACCAAAAACGACTCTTTAAGATCAAATTCAAATATGTATATTCTTTTCTGTCATTCCACTTGTCTGATATCCTTATCATACTATAATTAACTTATTCTAAGAATCCAGAACATTACTAGCCATTCTTAAAGTTAACCTCTTTCTTTCTAACACATCTCTCCACATATATCATCTTATGTATAGAACAATCAAACTGCTCTTCTAGTGATCATTTAAAACTAAAAAAAAAAAATCCTACTTTGTTTCTTGTTTCTTGTTGTTCTGATTACTGCTGTTGCTACTACAAATTATCTGTTCTGTATCCCCCCCTTACCATTCTAGATCTAGTAGCTTATCATACATAACATCTCACTACAAACAATCATAAGTTTTCCCAGAAGAAAAATAAGAATTTGAGTTTTTAAATTCAAACTTTTTTATATATATTAATATTGTACCATATGGAAAATTGTGGCAAACTGAGCTTCCTTAGTCCCAAAAAAATAGTCCTGCAAACTGAGTAAAAATGATTGATACTCAGTTGGTAGATTTTCTCTTGCTGATGATTTTTTGACGGGCCTGGTGTGGTGCGCTAAATGGTACAGGCGCTGGATTCAAGATTTCTTTTCAGTTTCTCAAGATTATTGAAGATCTCATCCTCAAGACCCAAGACTCAAGATTGTCAACAAGAATAATTGACATCAAGATTTCAGTTCATGCTTTTTTATTATTATTTATTATTCTCAGTTATATGACTTCTTTCTTTCCTTTTCTTCTTGTCTCTATTAACTCTACTATCTCTCTACCCTCAAAAAAGTCTACTTTAGTTTTCATTGTCTTAAAATATGAGTTTCCTTTTATATATATTGGTTTACTATCTTATTTGTCTGCTTTGTTTTGTTATCCATCTCTATTTCTTTCTGCTGGTGTTTTGTTTATTTTTCTGTGGTTGGTCTCGGTTATCTCTTGTGTCGTGTAGTTGGTTTGTTTCTGTTTCTCAGTTTTATTTTTTTAGAGGGAATGATGATATGGGAGCATGAGTTCAGGATTGAAGCTGACCCCACACAGAACCACCATCAAAGGAGAAAGAATAGCTTAATTATCAGAAGAATTGTCAGAACTCAGAACTCAGCATATCATTCAACAAATCATCCAAAAGTGGAACTTGAAAGTTGTCAAACATCCTCGAACGTCAGAGGTTTCTCACTTCTTCGTTGGCCCGGTCGAAGGTAGCTCGCGAGTCAATAGAGTCAGGTCTTGGACCGACAAAGTCATTGTTGATGTTGAGTGGTTGGTGCAAAAGTCTCATGGTGAACGTATCTCAGGTCCTAGTCCACCGCCATCTCTGGCTCGTGGAACAGCAGCCACCCCTGATTCAATAGCTAATGACTCGCCTCTCTCAGAGTGTATGGTGTTCATGGCGAGAAAAGGCTCGGTAAGCTGAGCTCTCCTTTTCTTGCTCGTTGGATTCTTCTTCTGACTACAACTTGCGCCCACATCTTCGCATCATCTTAGCTTCACCCGAATTCAAAGTTTCTTAAGCTGACCCGCCCACTACGAATGCGAATGCTTTAAGTGATTGTCGTAAACTTGGGGCAAGAGTAGTCGATAAATCAAATGAAACTGTCACACATGTGGTCCATCCTACTGAACGATCTTATAACAATCCTCTGCGTGAATTGAAGTGGGCTCGGAGCAGAATCCATCCTCATTGGCTTTCAGAGGTGAGTATCAAACAAGCCCGCTTAACGTTCTGCCTCGGGATATCATGGTGTAATTGAACTAATCTTTGCATTCTCATAATTACAGAGTGTAAGACTAAGCTGAGTATCGCATTTCCCGCGACATACAATTCACAACGGGCATTGACATACTGCGCTCCACCGAGCACTGAGATCACGATGGCTGATATCACCTTCCATTCGATTCCGGAAGAGGTCAGCAGAGCTACCAGTAGACGAACGAGTGGGTTTTTGGAACTAATTCTGGAGCATGATGAAACATTTTACCAGTCACCTAATTCACGAGCGCCGATAGTGCATGTATCCAACGGTACATCACCTGCTCCTCCAAATGGTGTTGATGAACCTTCTCTTTGTTTCGCATTTGAGATTGTCTGCTGATCAAAATATCGTTGGGATAATAGACTTGCTGGGTCAATCTGGAGACAGTCCAACAATTTCTAGCCTCTGCGACCAATGGCCAGGGGTCAATCCAAGTTCTCCCATCGGCTGCCTCTTGAATCTCCAAGGGGGGCTGAGTTCCTGTCTCGAAGCTGTCGGGTTTTTTTTTGTAAAAAAAACCATGGCAAGAGTACGTATTGTATAGATTTTTGAGACTGAGTTTGGTTTATTAATTGGGATTGATTTAAATTAAGAAAGATTACAAAAACTAGTAGGGAGACGGAGACAGAGATAGGGACAGAGACGTTGTGGATAGAACGAACGAGAGAGAGAGAGAGAGAGAGAGAGAGAGAGAGAGAGAGAGAGAGAGAGAAAGGGTGCAAAAGGATGTGATAGTTAAAATTGCGGAAGATGCGAGATCAGTTATTTAATTAGGTAAGAATTAAGGAAATGAGAGATATTATAACTAAGGATAAATTAGAGGAGATTGGTCAATGGATTAATTGGAATAGAGAAGAGGAAAAAAGGAACTCGAACAGCCAGACTTTATGATGATTTAACTGATACAGATGTAGGACTTTCTTGAGTGGATAGACTGATTTCAACTGATAAATTTGGTGTGAACTGATACACCTCGAAACGATACTTTCTTGACGAATTGAACTGATGATAATTGTCAATGGGAGTTGGAGCGGAATCGCGCCGTCCTTGGAGCAGAGAAAAGATTGGTGGTTTGTTTGATTTGCTTGGTATTGTATCTGAATTAATGTTTTTTTTGAAGTGATACATGTGATCCGATGAGGGTTGTTGAAGATTCGGGCTTCTGGACAACTTTCCGGCCAGAAAAAACTGAAAGCTTCATCCAATGCGCGCGCCTCGTTGGTAGCTGTTTTGAGAGGATCCTTGATGTGGAAGAATGGCGAGGTTTGTGCTTTGTTTGATTGGTTCCTCTGGAATTCCCAAGGAGTTGATTTCTTGTTTTTTTTTGTCTCTTCGAGATCAGATTACCAGGAGGACCAGAACGTAGCCTCTGAGACAGAAGCCACTTCTGAGGGGATTGGTCGGGCCTTTTGCTGTTGTTGTGATCTTGCTCGACGAGAAGACCATTGTTTGAGGGATTTGATGAGAGGGGCAGCGTGCCTCTTTGCTCGGAATGACAGTTTGCTGGTTTCTTTGATGTAAGCGGCGGCGTTTGGCGCGTAACGGAAGTCAAGAATCGAGTTTGCCTTTTCTTCATGGGAGCCTGAAGTAGTTCCAGCCAGGTAGTGTATCAACTCGGACATGGCACAGTGGTGGTCCTGGTTTTGAGAGATAATTGTTTTGTCAATTGGGCTCTTGACAAGTTGAGGCTGGGCAAGGTTGCTTGGAGCCACGAGACTGCTGTAGGTGCCGCAGGAAGTGGATGATGCAGTGCTACCATTGTCCGAGAAGCTGAAGGAGATGTTGCTGCTGCTGCTTCTGGATGTGAATGAAGACATTTTCTGGTAGAGGATTCAGACGGTTGGAGAGCGAGTTCAGAATGTTTTTTGATTGGATCACTGGGTTGGAGGTTTGATGTAGCGCGCGAATACTTTGAAAGGATGTTTTGGATGCTGCTTGAAGATGATGGTTGGGTTGGATGCTGGAATGCTGGGATGAAGGATGAGGAGGGAACAAGAGGCAGTCAATGTCCCCCGTCTTTATAGGAATGTACCGTTGGCCAGTCCATCAGCCTCCCCAGTAGATGTCCAGGAATCAGATGCCAGCCACTCGTCCCAGTCCATAAAGTCAGTCGCAATAGGCGATGATTTCGTGATGAACCGGGCTCTCCACGCTAACGGAGAAGGCGGGACAGCGATGCCGGCCCAGAAAACTCCCGAGAAACGCACGAGCCATCGTCCTCGGTGATGCCTGGAAAGGATTTAGTCCCAAACTGGGCACTAGGCGCCGTCAGAGAGGGCTTGAAACTCTGCCCAGCCGGGTGGCTTCTGAAAAGCAGGGCAAATCTCAATGCATACCAACTTGGCACTACGCCGTCCTGCTAGCAAGGGTTTGCAATCTCACTGGAGGAAGCCACCGGCGACTCGTGATTGGCTACGAGTTTTTTTTTTCAGCACGGCACGTTTGTTCAGCAGCCTTGCCAGGGCTGAGACATACGAAACAGCCTGGCTGACTTCGAGTCCTATCTTCCGGGTTCCGGGAAACAATGACGGTCCATAAGGTCAGTTGAAATGAGTGAAGATTTTGTGTGGAAACCGGCTCTACGCGCCAACGGAGAAGGCTGGATAGCGGCGCCGGGCCAGAAAGCTCCCGAGCTACGCATTGACCGTCAATCCGTGTAAGCAAAGTAACTAGTATGGAGACGACTTCTTTCCGGGCTGGGCTCAACGCGCCATCAGAGAAGGCTTGAAACCGTGATCAGCCGGGTAGCTTCTGGAAAGAAGGGCAAATTTTGATGCAGACCAGCTTTAGACCAACCGCCCTACCCGGTCTGCCATCTCATTGAGTTTGAAGGGAACCATCGACAACTCGGGATTGGCGGCTAATGTATTTTACGCGACGCGTCTATTACGGCGCAGCCTGCTTGGGAAACATGTCGACTGCCTCCCGCTATCCATGACGTTCCGCGGTACAGAAAAAAAAGTTATACTCGGATCACAAGATCCACAAGGGTTGATGTTTGGTTGAAAACAACATTCTATGACGAGGCCTCCAAGTTCTGACCAAAATGTGAGTTGGAAGTCTGAACAGCCGACTGAACATATAATTTTAATTTCACCTCAATCATTCACTTTATTCATGAAAGCTAGGGGAAACATTGTACAGAAAATATATATACAAATGTCAATGTTATGTGTGTCCTTTTGATCTGATGTTTTTGTAAATTGTCCCCTATTATCTTATTATCCAGATCATATTGTAATGAAAAATGAACAGAGAGTGTGGGTTCTTTTATGAACCAACAAAGGGTTGGAAATCCCTGATTCACTGACAAGAGTGAGGAAAAGACAAGCACACCCAGTGAAGCACGTTGAGATGTGTGAGGACAAGTCATGAAAGTTCAAGACAAGTGAAATGGTGAGAATCTTAAATGAAGAAAGAGTTACAACTGAGTGAAAACAAAGTTGTAAATATAGTGATCATTTAGGTTTCAAACTATGACAATCACTGAATGTGCAGCCCCAGCTCCCTGTGTTCCTCCGCAGTGATTCACTGTAGTCCTTGATAATTCAATATATTGTTCCATTAGGGTTGGCCTTATCCATCCCACTCTCACTTTACCCCCTCATCATTCCCCACCTCCCTTCCTATATCCTTACTTTTCTCCACTGGTCAAGGTAAAACCAATTTAAACTTGGTTCATGTTAACCAATGAAATAGAGTTCAAAGGAGGGTACATTGGATTGGTATTTAATTGGTTGGGATCAACCAAGTTTAAATTGGTTTAGTGCATCCCAGTTTAACTGGGATGATCTCAGCCCAGTCAATTATACTGGCAGTGCAATTTCAAAACCAAATTAATACAAGTCCCCCCAATTGATTCTTATCCCCAAGTCATCTCAACCATGTTTTTCTATTCCTCAACAAGCCAAGGATTTATCAGACCCTTCCACCTCCGTATGAATGTTGTAAAATTGGGAAGTCAATTTTTTCATTACTAGGCAATGGAGGTGTGAGATGGTTAATGTCCAGATGAATGGTCCTCTGATACTTGGTGAGTAAACTGATGTCCAGTCCAACTTGAAAATTCCTGTCAGATTCTCAGTGCATCTACCACTGTTTCTACCTGAAAATTTGCCAATACTTTACTCTACAATATGGTGTAACATATCAACCATTGTTGTCAGGGCCTTCCCTGTTATTTCCTATTTCTAGGAATTGGTGATAAACCACAGTATGGTTTTTTTACATACTGTTATTGCTCGATACACTACAATACATCTGAATATTGTGTGTATTGAGCAAAAACCACTCAATGCACAAAATAATGAAGCATATTGGGCTGTATTTGGCTCCAAAACAGTTATCAACAACACAGGTTTGTGGACCTTGAAGATCCCTGTGTGTCAGGTGTCAAATTCATGATCCCACATGCCTGTGGGGATTGTCTAATTCCATAATTTGTTTACACAAGGTTTGGAGCAGCAGCCAAATGAGTCACCTCCAAAAAAACTGTTTGTCAGAAATGTTGAAATGATATATTTTTGGAATCACCAAGTTCAAAAATTAGGTGCATAGACCTTATGGTTTATTCCAATGTGCCTGTGTGCATTCAGACTTGGTTGATATCAACCAATTTCAAATTGGTTGGGGGCATATCACTTTATCTGGGCTAACCTCAACCCAACCAAATATGCTGGCAGTGCCTTGGAGTTTTACCCCTAGTTTATTTCTGAAATACTAGGCAACACAATTTATTTTTGATTTACTTAATACCATTAATAATTGTAGGAAGTTGAGAACTTTATTACTTTATTTAAGCAGTTAACAAAGCTAATGATAGTAGACTTAAGAAATAGGAATAAAGAAATAAAGAAAGAAAATCAATACAAAAACATAAATGAGAAATGGAATAAAAGAAGATTAAAATGTACCTTTTTTAGTTCTAATCCACACTATGACTCCTTTATAGAAAAAATAAAATATAACAGAGATAAAAGAGATAACTAACAAGCCTGAGAAAGAAATAACAAGTAAATTTTTGAGAAAAATATGAGAAAGATAAGGAAAAGATAACAAAATCAAGTAGTACCTCCACTTGAGTTAAATCTAGGCTCCTCCTGATCTCCCTTGGTCTATACATGCGGTTGGTTGGTATTAGGATGATTCAGATAGGCAAATTCAACAGTTAATTCAGGGATATTGATGTTTGATAGGGGGCAATTAAGATTAAAGTTAGTGAGAAGGGATTTTTCTCTGCCCAACTACTAAACCAAGTCAAGCTTGAACTTGGACCCAGATCTTCATCCAAATGCATATGAGCATGCATAATCATCACATTCACAGATACAGGATTAATATTCAACAATAATGAGTGATTTCACACAACTCCCAGTGCAAAAACCTGTACTCTTTACCGCTTTGCCCCACAAATCTATCTGCAAAATCTTTGATCTTTACTCCTGAGCTCTTATACTATTCAACTCCCCATTAGAAGGAGTTTCTCATTCAGATAGAATAATGTATCTGAACTGTGTTTGTTTTCATCCTCTTAATTTTTTAACCATGATTAAACCCGCATCAAGTGACTACAAAAACCCCCTGTCTTAGGTCCTGATTTGACTCAAGGGTCTGTAACTTCCCCGGCTTTGAGGCCCCTCTTAATCTTCTTTCTTAATTTTAAACCTCAAGATTGAATTTTGTCCTGTTGTTAATTGTTACATGAAAGTTATACCTCTTCTACTCTTGCAGCATGTGTAGCTATAGGATAAATCTTATCATGGCATTACTGCAGCTGGCAACCTTTAAAACTGTAAAATTGAGTAAATAGTAAAGACAATTGGGGTCAATTTTTGTGTGGTATAAAAGTAGGACATCCAGAAGGTTAAGGGGAAAAACTGTGTGATCAAATATTTCAAGCAAAAAAGTAAAATGTTTTGAATGGAAAGTCTACAGGGGCAAGAAAGAAAAAAACATGTCCTTCTAAAGAGCAGTAAGCTTAAGGCAAAGAGAACGAGACATAAAAAAAGATTCATGGATGTAAATACAGAAATTCCAAGCAGGGAAACAAAAATCATTCATGTCCAATGATATCATCTTTGAAATGGATGGCACTCTTCTTTATTTACTTCCAGATTTTCTTGAAGATGGGTGACGGCGCTGCGTCTGATCCATTGGCTGGAGAAAAGCAATCAGCACACGTGATTAGTGACTGTTTTTTTCCCTGGTGCTCTAAGAGTGAATAATATAGAAACAAAAGGGGGTAGATAACAGCGCAGAATTCAGTGTCTCACCAAGTGCAAGCAATCCTACTACAGTGAGCATAACATAGGCAAATTGAATTTTCATCTTTTTGGGTGTGTGTCTCAAGACCTGGGGAATTTCAAGTCGGAAAAAATGACCCACAGAGGTTAGTATGGGTGGTGGCTTTGTTGAAAGGAGCGGAGGTAGGGATAATTACCGGCTAGAGAAAAGTGGGCCGCTTCTTACTTACTTGGCAATGTCAGAATTCAACCGCGGCTCCAAGAAACAAAAGAAGACTTGAGACAAACAGACACATGACACGTGACAGTAAGTCTGATGATCAGTGATCTGCTAGAATCCAGAAAAGCTAACTAAAGAACCAATCTTGCTTCAGCAGATTAGGCAGGTGAAAAACCAAACACAAGACACAGTGCCAATCCACCGTCAATGCAACAAGAAGGGGATCAATTTTAAGTTCACTCACCTGAATACTTAAAGAAGCTCAAATGACAGAACATTATAATGCCCCTGTAGAACAATAGGAACTCCAGAAATCAACAAGAAACTTATCACCTGCATCACTCATGACGAGAACGGGTAAGTTCAGCTCAATACTAGACTAGCAGGCACAAAGCTTATGAAAGAGTGTTTGACAGTAGAAAAGATCAAAGTCAACCAGAAAAGAAGGACACAGGATTTCTAGCTACTTGCATAAGTCATTTGACTAGAGAGTAAGCATAAGACCTCTTGATCCTGTCTTAACAAGACTCTAGGCTGACCAGACCAAAACAGATTATCTGTCAACAGGAACAACAGTTATAACTCCAAGGAGTAGAAAAGACAAGAAAAAAGCACAGGCTAAGACAAGGTAAAGCCCTCATTATCAAGCTACACCAAGAAGTCAAATCATAGCTCACAGGAAGACCAGATTGTCTTTTTGTTCTGCAGTGCGGACCAAAGTCCTTCCCCTTTTTATCTATCAAGCGCAATTAAGGCAACAGCTTCTCTGCCCCTAGGTGAATCTCAGTTCCGAGTTCACTTGTTTTCATCTCTATTGTAATATTAGTCTGCTATTGTCAACCTAGTCTCTAACGCAATCACTGCCAGCATATTTGGCTGGGTTCAGTTCATCCCAGCTCAACTGGGATTATTTCAACCCAGCCAAATGTGCTGGAAGTGAATCTAAAAACCCTAGTTGTGTGAATTCTTTTAGGCAAGGCGGTGTGGCTATTGTTGATGAATTAGTCACACGATAGATACTGAAACCGGGATAGGTGTTGATCAACAGCGATGTAGGTTTTTATTTGAGCCACAACGGATCAACCGGTGGTAAAGCTAAGGGTATTTGTCTGTGGTTTGATGGGTTGGGGAGCTGATGACAAGTCTAGAGAAGGGGAAGAAGTCTTGCTTTATAACTCGGAAATTCTACACCCAGAAGGCTGTCCCGCTGCATGGATTTCATCGCATTGGACCTGCACTGTTGAGAGAGAACAGAAGATTTTGATCATGCCAACCAAATTTTTACCCTCTTTCAAGCCTCGCGTAATCAAGCTACGGTAAGTCGTTTGCATCAACCCCACAGCCTTTAGGTCGAGCATTCCAACTGGCTACGTGTGCAAGACAGTGGCTTTCCTCAAGCCTTTCAACTTGAACCTAATGGCTACCCATTGGTGTCGTCTAGGGTACATCAAACAGTGTTAAACTAAGAGTCTGTCACTCCCTGGATTCCGTCAGTGCAGAGGCAAAGCTCATGTGTCCTGCTAATTTGAAGAGTTGTCGAGATCTCCCAAAAGGGTCTGCGGCAGTCTGGACGACACTCTGAAGACTGGGTTGTCTATCAAGCAGTGAGTATACGACTCGGTACGCATTTGGCAGTGGTATCTCTCGGCCATTCAGGTCTACTAGTATGCTGACTGTCAATGGGTGAAGCCTGCCTTGAGGGCATTTAAACAGCGTCAAGCCAACAGTGTCAGCCTACGTGATGCCAGAAGGAATCTTATAGCTACACGTGGTGCAAGATGAAATGAGATAAGAATAATTTAAAAGAATTAATTCTTTTATTTATTTTTGACGTAAATTTTTTGGTTATTTTTATGGGTTTT